>PVIA01010708.1:0-49925 GCA_004024845.1 Tonatia bakeri
GCCTCCGGGGCCTGTTTGTCACCAGCTGCTCCGAGCGAGGGTCCTCCGACTCGCCCTGTCCTTCCAGCTCCTGCCAGCAGCTGCTGCCGGCCACAGGGGTCCCCGTCACCCGGCGCCACTGTGACCACATGACAGACATGTTCAACGAGTACGTGAAGAGCCGGACCCTGCAGAATTGGAAGTTCTGGATTGTATCTTTGGATTTCCTTTGCCCACCCCACCCCAAACCAGTGCACCAGGCGTCCACACGCCAGTCCCTTAGAAAGAGTCTCTGTAAGTGGCTGTCACTGAGTTCTTGGAGACAGTAAGGCTGGCTTTCTCCTCACCAGACATGCCCTGGGCTGCAGTGTGCTCTGGGGCTGTCGTTGGTTCGGGGTTTTTGGGGGAGACAGAACAGGCTGGCAGTGCGCTCCGGGTCCTCGAGAAGGGGGGACAGTGCCAGAGCCATGTGCAGAAGGAGGGGGCGTCCAGTCAGGCTCATCCCAGCTGTCTGCACATCCTTGGAACAGCGGGGGAGTGAGTGCCGTCCTGGGACAGACGGGAAGGCAGGGCTCCCAAACCCAGGGGCACAGCCTGCGCCTGAGCCACAGACCCCGACCGACCGCTGTCACGAGGCGTGTTCGCGCACCTCTGTGCTGGCCCCACCTCGGGGCCCGGGCCTCCCTCTCAGGGCCTGTCGGGCTGGCCCTGCCTCATTGCCCCCCACCCCCCACCACTGCTGCCTCTGAGCGGCAGTCTGCACCTGCGCGAGGCCAGCAGCCGCCTCGGCCTGGCGTGCAGACGGTCCCCGACACGCGACAGTTAGGGTCCCCCAGCCTCCGGGCGGTGCAGAAGTGGTGCGAATGGTGAGCGAGGCGAGCCACTCGGCACTTTCTCCCGAGGTGGGCTTTGTGTCACGGCAGCGTTTCACCAGCGAGAGCTTTTAAAGCAGGCCACACCGAGGCAGGGCCTCCTCTGCCTTCGACTGTCCGGTGAGCGCCTGCCCGCGGCCAGCACATGGGAGCCGTCCGGTGCGACCCAACCAAAGACTTGCCCTTCTTTTTTTTTTTTGTCAGAGAATTAAAAAACAAAAAAACAAAAAACATTTTTTTTCTGTGCCACACAATTTTAGTGATTATGTGCCGTGAGGGGAAAACACTTGGAAATCGCTGTTAGATGGTCTCATCCGAGTGTGGGCTGGCGTCAGTGTTCCAGCGTGTTCCGGGGGAGGCCGTGGTGTTCTGGGGGTGCGGTGTGCTCGAGGCACGCTTGCCCGACTGCATTGACCAGGGCGTCACCCGGTGTCGGCCGAGGGGCTTTGGGTGCTGTGTCTGGGTCCTGGCACTGGGACCGGTCCCAGTCCCGGCCAGAACAGCTGGCTGTGTCTGCCTCTGGCTGGCCACCAGGCACTGTAGGTGAGTGCAGAGCTCACTCTGGAAGTCCAGGTTTCTGTCTCTGACTAGAAGTCGCCTACAGGCCATGCCCCTCACTCCCTTTTCCCTTAACCACGGCCGTGCAGTTCAGCATCATCATCAGGCCACTGTTCGAGTCCTTCAAGGGGGCGGTGTCCACCAGCAGCCTGGAGGAGCTGCACCGGACGGCACTGTCCTGGTTGGACCAGCACTGCTCCCTGCCCGTGCTCAGGCCCAGTGAGTGGGGCGCTGTGGGGGGGGGTCTGGGGGCGGCTGCCACCCTTCGTGCCAGCGCCCCCGGCTGACCCTGCCCTGCCTTGCAGCCGTGCTGAGCGCCCTGCGCCGCCTGAGCACTGCCACCTCCGTCCTGACGGACCCGGCCCAGCTGCCCGAGCAGGCGGCGCAGGCTGTCACCGGGATCATCCAGAGGCCCGGGGAGTCTTAGCCGCGCTTGGGCGGTGCGTGCACACAGGACGCGGCGGAGACCCTCCCTGCCTGTGGAGCAGGGGCTGCGGCCACGCCTCTCCTGATGCAGAGCCTCGGGGCTGCCCTCCAACGACGCTGACCCAACGGGCCGCGGGCGCCACACTCAGGTCTGAAGCGGGTTCGGGTCCAGCCGGCAGCAGTAGCCCGTCGTCATCGGAGCCCTTTGCTGTCATCTGTCCCTCGGCGACCTCTGTCACAGCACCCCTTGCCCAAGGGGCGGTCCAGGCAGAAGAGGCCACCGCAGTTCCAGCCCTGCCCCACTGGTCTACCAGGCCATACCCGCCCCTGGAACTGGAGAAGCCCAGGCCCTTCCCAGGGCCTGTCTGCCCCGTCCTGGGCTAGGTCTGCTGGGAATGACGCTGTTTGGCTCCGCCCGCCCCGGGCGGCTGGAAGGCCTCTCTTCCTCCCCCCAACTCTGACCTTGTGACGGACTTGGACAGCTGCTGGGCTTGCACACCGCCGCCTGCCACGAACCCCCAGAGCTCCCGTGTGTGAGGGCAGAGGGCGAGCAGGCATGGGGTTGAGAAGGGGGCGCGCACAGCACAGAGTTGGGCCGCTCCAGCCGGAAGCCTCCCGGGCATCTGGTCTGCTCTGGTTTGGCCTCACCAGGCATCAGCCACAGCAAGGCCCCTCCATCCTGTTCTCTGCCGAGCCGGCAGCGCCAGACGGACACACGTGGCCCTTCAGGTGTTGCATTCAAAAGACGGGCCCCGTGGTGCTGCCGCCGGCCTGCTCATCCCGTCAGCATCCGTTCACCCGCAAGCCCCAAACCGGTTCTTGGACCAAAGATGGCACCGAGCCCAAAGACCACCCTGTCCTGTGTTTGCAGGAAGACGCTGAGTGTCCATGGGCAGAACTCCGAGGTGGCTGGCCTCAGCTGTCCCTGGGCATAGCCCGGTCAGACAGGAGCGCACTGAGCTCAGAGTTGATGAGGCAGAGGACACCTGGGGCATCACGCTGTCGAGTGCAGAGATGCAGCGGGTGGGCGGAGGGAGACCCGGCATGAGGGTCCTCCTGGGCGTGCCTCCTGGACGTGCAGGAGGGGCTGCGGGGGAAGGGCGCTCCGACTTGCAGGAAGCCCGGCTTGGGTCCCCGGGAAAGGGCGAAAGGAGGGCTTTGGTTGTCCTGCTGTGAGAGCCACCCGGCTCTCCTCGACCTTACCAACCAGAGACGGGGGCTGCAGCACCCAGCCGGCAGGGGCCCGGTGGGCTTCCAGGGGGCCTGGGGGCCACGTGAGGGGGACCACAGCTGCCTCCTCAAGTTCCGATGTGTTGGGAGGCCTCCTGGTTCCTGGAGGCCTAAGGAAGGTGCTCGGGACAGCCGGGCCACCTGAGCCTTGGGGGCCCTCTCCCGACTGCCGTCCGCGCCGCCACCTCTGCCGCGGCCTGCGCCCCGAGCTCACACGAGAGCGGCACGCAGCACCTCTTGCCTCCCCGGAAATTGTGTTTACAGGCCTTCGCGGCCACTGGGATGCGGCAGAAGAGCCGGCGCTGCCCCCTGGGTAACGCGACATCCCTTTCCCACGGGGAAGACCAGGAGCCCCCCCTCCGCCCCGGGGCCACAGGGAAACAGGCAAACACAGACGCCTGCTGCCGCCCGCAGCCACGAGGGCCCCTCCGCAGACCCTGTGCCTTCCAGGGCCCCAAGGGTGGCCGAGGGCCTAGCCCGGCCCCGCCACAGCCGGCAGCTGCTTCCGCCGCTCGCCGGGTGTCCGCTTTTTCAAAACTCCGTGGAATGTAGACTCGGCTTCTTGCTTCTCCGGCCTACCTCTCTCTCTTGCTGATGCGACGTCAGATCCTGTCTCCTTACGCGTTTAGGGCTGTCGGGCCGTGTGCGTCATGAATGGTGTGTGCGTGTGTCTGTGTGTGTGTGTGTGTGTCCGTCCATCTGTGTGGCTCGTCCCTGCCTCGAGGTGTCTGCCCTAACTCCTCTTGGTGCTCTTGTTCACGCGCTCCGGGGCCATGGGCTGCAGCTCGCTGCTCGTGCGGCCACGTCTGGCCGTCCAGCGCGCTCCTCCGGGTCCTGCCTGACGGGTCTGGCCCACTGTCCCCAGGGGCCTCTGGCCTCCAGCAGATGTTGACCTTGGGCTGTTTGTTTACACTGCTTTTCACGCCCACTCCTGTCCCTGCTCCTGTAAAAGGCCTAGAATTGCTGACATGCTGATAACACGGAAACCAAACCAAAAATGAGACGCTGTTGTCTGGTGCGTAAACCTTTGCGAGCATTTCTGTGAAATCTCTCTGTGCCATCAGTCCCCCGAGTGCTGCAGCTGCTCTTTCACAATGAGTGGGGATGCAGCAGGGGCCTCCCTGGGGCTTTCTGAAAAGTGAAAGGCCCGTCCCTCCTGTCTCTCAGGCGAGTGACGTCCTAGCTCTTGCCCCTCGGGAGCAGCCCGACCTGGTGGCAGGCTAGCAGCTCGGTGGAGGCTTTCACCACTCGAAGGAAACGAAGAAAACGGGTGTTGATGGAAGCAGTGAGCGTTGGTGGAAGGAGGGACGGGGCTCAGGGCGGCCACGTGCCGGAGCCACCGTAGGAGGTAGGGGAGGTCAGTGGTTGCCGTGTGTCCTTGGGCACCTGACTTTCTACACTTCCTGTCCTTGTGACCTGACCCCACTTCCCCTTTGTCGAGGTCAGGCCTGAAGGTTTTGTTTTGTTTTGCTGTGGCCGACAGAAATGTAAACTTTGATTCATAGGGGGACGTGGGACCCAGGGTGGTGTCAACCCTTTGTCCTGCCCCCAGGGAAGGGGTGTGGTGGTGAGTGACATGCACACCCGATCCTGGCACCCAGGAAGGGCCACGCACCCGTCTCCCTCCCTGCACAGTCCTGGCTGGCTCCACCCACCTCCCGCCTCGGTGAGTCCTGGGCATCCGCAGACCCCTGCAGTGTGCGTGGCCAGCGCGCCGCCTCGGTTCAGGGCTTTCATCTTGCTGGCTCCTGGTGGGTGGGCTCATCGCCCTGCCCACTGTCTGCAGTCCCTTCCCCTCCGGGGGGGCCCTAGTCCCTCGGTGGTCTTTGTCCCGCGGTCTGGGGTACCAGTTGGGCCGCGCTGTCTCTGGAGAAAGGATTGCCTTTCCCTGGAGGCGCGCTGCTTCCCGTGTGCTCTGCGGCAGGTGAAACCGCCTACCTCTGGCTCCTTAGATTTGCCTTTGCAAAGTGCCCCTCAGCCGGAGCCTGGCGGGGGTAGAGTCAGGAGAGCCCTGGGGTGACGGCGGTGGTCGAGGGGATGCCCAGCGGCAGCAGGCCCGGGTGTGGGCTCGGTGCCCTGACGCCTTACATGTTAAAGGTGTTCCCCACGTCTGACCCCGGGGCGGGGAGGGGCGAGGAGTGTGAGGCCGGAGGCTGGAGGAGCTCAGAGGTGCACACGCTGGTGCGTCCCGTGCAGCAGCTGCCTTGGTCCCGGCTGCGCCGCGGGGCCTGGTGGTCAGAGGGGCTCTGGGAGCACCCCGAGGTCCTCCGCACGGGTCAGGAGCCCGTTTTCTTCCCCTTCTGAGGACGAGGTGCTCCCAGCTCACCGCCCGGGGTGGTTTCTCTCTCCCGGCTTGTGGGAGTCAGCCTTGGAGACTGAAAAGGGAGCTTTTTTATACTGGTTTTTGGCTTTGCCTCTGTGTGTGTGTGCGCTTGCACAAGCCAGCGTGTGTGTGTGTGTGTGTGTGTGTGTGTGTGTGTGTGTGTGTGTTACTGGCATTTTATTTTTGTGAAATTCTTTTCCAGTCATAGCAAAATTCACCTGCATCTCCCAGTTCAACTCTCGGTCCCACCGTCGACCGTGGGTGCTGTGATTTGAAGAGTTCTCTTCTGCGTTTCTGAGCAGAGGCTGCCACTCTCGAGAGGGGGGGTTGTGGGGGCTGGGAGACGCTGACGTTTCATACATTTCCGTGGAGTTTACGCCCTGTGGGTGGACGGTCTGAGGGCTCCCTGGGACACAGGGCCGGGCTGAGTGCCCGCGGTGGCGCCAGGACCCAGCTGCGCCCCCATCACGCCTGCCATGCCACCTGCCAACTCTCCTAGCCCGGAAAGGCGGCTGCTGCTTGCTCACTGTAACCCGCAGCTGACACGCGCCCTTCCGTCCCTTCCTCAGGTTTCAGTTCTCTGTGCAAGCTGCCCGGGCTCCTTCAGGGGCCACGTGGCCCGGGGGCCCGAGAACCAGAGCCCAAGGGTCGTGCCCCCGGGGCAGCCCCTCCGCCCGCTGTCAAGAAGCACGTTGCCACCAGCCAACTCAACACTACAATGCAGTTTGAAAACTATATTTGCATCCGAGACAATAAAAATCCATATTTTGTTTTTTTGGAAAAGCCTGCGGTGTGTGGTCTTCTGTACTGCCCTGTCGCACTGTGAGGGGGTGGGGGGGGCAGCAAAAGGAGACCAGGACAGAGCAGTGCCTGTGGCTGCTCCCGCGCCGCAGCCTCGGGGCGGGGGTGGGCCTGAGGCGGGCGGGGGTCCTGGGGGTACATCCAGGAAGACTGTGGTCCCCAAGAGAGGCCTCCGCCGAAAGGGCCAGGGACTCACATGTGGCAGATTCCACCCGTGACCTGGCCAGGTGGTCAGAGCTCAGCAGAGCTGGTGCACACTGCCTGTCTCTGCCCCTGCAGTGCCACAGCACTGAACCCAGAAAGCGGAGGTCAGCACCCACGTGGCCATGCCAGCCCTGGGCTGAATGGGTCCTTCAGTGGCCCCAGGCGGCTGTGGCCTCCCTGCCACCCGATGAGCCCAATGCCCTGGACAGAAAGTGCCGGAAGTTGTTGACCTGCAGAAATGCCCCTTTCTTGTGCTGAGAAGATTTTGATGATCTTGATCTAGAAGCTGCTCTTTTCCATACCCTCTTCTGTACCCCAGCTCCCGTGCCCAGGCTGGGTGATGCACCAAGACCAGCCCTGCAGACCGCTGGCCCCCTGAACGGAGCTGCGGCCTGTTTCACCGGCCAGCGGCCAGGCCTGTGTGTCTCCACTGAAACTCATCTGGTCCAGCCCCACACCTCCCCCAAGGAAAACAGCTCACGGCACAAAACCGGGGTCGGGGCCCTGGAGCGAGGGGGTGGTGCATGCGCCCCTCTTGGGCCAGCCGAGTGGCAGATGTGTGCCCAGCTCCAGGTTGGGTTCCGTGTTGCGTAAGGAGGGCACGTGGGGTGCAGCGTGGAGGAGGCGGTGGAGTCCAGACAGGCTGGGTGTGGGGGGCGGTCAGGGGTCCAGAGGGAGTGAGGCCGGCCGGCACAGGAGCTGTTCCACCCCTCCCCCAGGCATGGGCCCCCACGGGCCGTCCCCACCTCGGGGCAGTCCTCAGGCTGGTGGCGTGTGGTGGTTCCCACTGTACGGAGGAAGCAGCCACCCAGGCCAGGTGACAAGTCGGAGTGGAAAGGCTGAGGGGTCACTTTTCATCTTGTTTTTTTATCTCTCCACACTCCCAACCCGAACAAGACCCTCGTGTCCTCCTTTCCTCCAACACCAAACCCTGCCCAGTGTGCCTTCTACATGTCTTCCAAGGACACTGCCCTCTCTGCCATCCTGCCACCGTTGCCCGAGTCCCATGTCACCCTTGGCACTCAACCAGTGCCCATGGGGGTGCCCATCACCCTGTTCTTCCTCACAGCCTCTCAGTGAGTGTGAGCTTGGGAAAGCCCACCACTAGTCCTGTCTCCCCAACACCGCCCCCCAGAGGTGCAGGGTGTGGGACCCCGGTCAGACATCAGGCATCCGGGTGGGAGGGGGCAAGCTAAAGCAGGTGTCGAACCAGGTTTCAAGGTCCACTCCTACGATGACACATTTAACATAAAAAGTCAACTTTTGTAATTCAGTCATTAGGTTTAGATTTGGTAAGGATTCTCTGTGTGTGGCATTTGAAAGCATCTCATCTTGGATGTGGACAGGGCTCTACAGGACAGGGCCCATCTCCAGTGTTTCTGTCTGGCACGTCGGGGTCTAAATTTAGCCTCTCGGGGCTGGTGGGATCGCGCTTGTCCTAGATTTCAATAAGCGCGCTTTTATCTGTTTATTTCGGAAAGTCTGCGGCGTGCACAGGAGTAGAGCCCTACCGTGAGCCCCTGTGTACCCGGCATGCACTTTACCAGTGATAATGAGGGGGCCGGCTCTGCCTTCCAGGCACCGCACCCCTGCCCCCCCACTCGGGCAAACCCCAGGCCCCTGTGGGTCCTGAGCAGCACCTGTGGTTTCAGCGCCGCTTCCAGAATTGCATGCATTACCTGCCACTTCGGCCACTTAAAGGCTCCGGAAGGGTTCATGCAAAGCTGCAGAGTCACAGTTCACGAGAAATCTGGGGAGTGGGGTGTTCTGATTGATCAGATTTTCTGTTTCACCGAGTTGTTAGCTCAGAAACCCGTAATGTTTTGAAAAGGGGAAAAGCTTTCTGAGATAAGCGTCTGTTTTCCTGCCTCAACGGGCGTGATGTAGCCAACCGTCTAATCTCGTGATCTAGTCTGACTGATTTTCGCTCCTGGGGAAGCGGCCCCATGGGGCCGTTGTTTCCATTACCGCTTTGCGGCGGGCCTGGGGCCGAGTGTGCCGGAGGCAGAAGACTTTCCCTCCCGGCCCGGAAGAAGCCCGGAGTCCAGCCCTTCGGTGTCTCCCCAGGCCCGGCCTCCCCCGCCCCCGCCCGCCAGCACCCACCAAGCGTTCACCCAATCCCCCCTTCCCCCAGTCTTCGCTCCAGGAGCGTGTGCTGAGCGCCGAGTTCGAACTCGGCTCTCGACAGAGACTGTACTGGGGACACTATGAAGTCCGTCACTGATGGGGTCGGCAGGGGTGCATGAGGAGGGGCAGGAGCCGGTCCTGGAGGTGGGGGCGGGGGTCAGGGACGTCCCCATGGTGGGGGGCACCCGAGCCAGGCGCCAGCAGGACCAGCAGGGTTAGCCCGGCAAAGGGGGGCAAGACCCACCTTTCCACTGGCAGGCAGGTTACAAGCCGGACCCCTCCGGTGTGCCCCACCTGCAGTCTCCCCACCGAGGTCTCTCTTCCGTCCCCACAAGTTTTCTCCTCTCCCGTGAGCCTCCCTTCTCTCCGCTCACAGGCTTCCCTCTCTGGAGTCTCACTGCCGCTGGCTGGCCCTGCTCTAGCGCTCAGTCTGCCTGCAGCAAACCCATTCGCCCCAGGCCCTCTGCACCTGCCGTGTGGCCCCGCGTGGCCCCGGCTCAGGGTGCAACTCGGACTTGCCGCCTGCGGTGTGTCCACCTCGGGCCCAGCCGCCGGCCCCAGGCCACTGCCGGTGCAGTGACCCAAGCCAGGCCACCGCTGGCCGGGGGGCTGTGTCCATCATCTCCGGGGGGCTCGTGCTGGCTTTTTAAAAAAGACCATTGGGACGTAGTGTGTCCTTCCCCTGCGGAAACTTCCAGTGGCTTCCCGTTGCACTGAGACGAAAATCCACCTCCTCGCCATCTGGCTTCTGATGCCTTGGGCGAGCAGCCACCTCTCGGGCCAGAGAGTCTTCACCTGTTAAGCAGGGGGAGTGACCCATGTCCCCACGGTCAGCGTGAGGACGAGAGGGCTCACACCTGCCAGTCAACTGCTGCTGCTTCTCTGCCCCGCCCTCTTCCCACCCCCAAGAAATCACATCTTCTCCCAAGTTTCTGCCAAGACCACCCCCCTTCTTAAGACCCTGGAGTCCTTGGGAGTCTCCTTTGCCCTCAGCCCCCGCCACCCCCTTCCCGTTCATCAGCTCCTGCGCTGTGAATGCTTTCTCCCAAGTGCTGCGGGCGGTGGCCCCAGGCCACGCTGTGCCCCAGCTGGTCCCCGTCAGCGCAGAGCTGTGTCCTGACAGAGCCCTCTGAGCTCTGGTCTGAAATGGTCAGGAATGAGCATTGTGCTCCCTAACACCCACCCCTTCTTCAAAAACCTGCCTTCCTGCCCCGACTGCTGCGGCTCAATGGGTTGAGCACCAGCCTGCAAACTGAAAGGTCGCTGGTTCAAGTCCCAGTCAGGGCACCTGCTGTACCTGAAACCTACTAGCCCACCCCCCACCCGGGCTGCTCCTGGCCAGTGACCATGTGTGTGGGGAGGGACACTGAGGCCGGCTCGTTCCTCTGACAGGTGACTTTGAGGGCCCCTGACAGCCTTGCCAGCCTCTCTGGGTAAAGCTCTTCAGTCTCAGGTGATACCACCAGCCCTCCTTCCTTCCCTGTGCCTTCCCTGCCGCCAGGGGCAGCCCCTCCGGGGTGGGCCAGCCCTGCAGCCCCTCCCTCGTCCCTCACCCTCTCCACATCCCCGCCCCCCGGGCTCGGCGCCGACACTGCCTTCCCATGGGCCTCCGCCCCGGTGCCCACCTCTCCAGAGATGTGGGCGGACATGGGTCCGTCCCACTCTCGTTTCCCTGCTTGTTTCGGGTGTTGTGGCTGAGGCTAGTCTGAACAGGGTCCTGTCCGAGAGACCCCCGTAGGAACCCGCATTACTCCAGGGTCCCAAGAGGGCCCTGCCCGGTGAGGAGCAGGGTCCTCCTACAGACTGGCAGTGACCTCCGGAAGGGGGAGAAAGGGCTCTTCTCCGACAGCCTCGTTCGGGATTCACCGCTCGGAAAACCACTGCAATTTGACAGCCAGAAAACAGGACCCTCTGCTTAGCTGCCTGTCTTGGTTCTGAGTGGCACTGAGCAGAGGTTCACGTTTAGTGGCTATTTGATTTCTTATTTTATATTAAAACAGCTCTCTCCCTCCTCCCCCTTCCTTCCCTCTCTTCTCTCTCTCTCGTTATCTGATTCTCTTCTATTTCTTGTTTACTTTTCCTCTTCCCTCTTAATTCTCCAGACTAGGAAAATAACATTGCTTAAGAAATGTCTGTCTGGCCCTGGCCGGTGTGTCTCAGTGGATTGAGCGCTGGTCTGTGAATCAAAGGGTCACCGGTTCGATTCCCAGTCAGGGCAGATGCCTGGGTTGTGGGCCAGGTCCCCAGTAGGGGGCGTGCGAGAGGCAACCACACATTGATGTTTCTCTCCCTCTCTTTCTCCCGCCCTTCCCCTCTCTTAAAAAAAATAAATCCTCACAGCTTTGTATTCCCCGTCCTTCCTTTACAAACTGGGCAAATTTAAGCTGTTACTCCGTCACATGAATAAATCACGTCCTATATTAGTCCCTTGCTTATTGGTTGACTAGTTTTCCTTCACTCTGAGAGTACATGGCACTTGAATTTTAAAAGTCATCATCATGAAATGTTTTGATCACAAGATACGCCGTGGACACCGCTTGGTGGGGGAAATGCTACGTTTGCCACAAAATGCCAACATGTGCTTCTATCTTTTTGCCTCTTTCTTGGTTTTGGCAAGTTGTCACCAAGAGAGTCCCTGTCGGCCGAGTTCCAGGAGGCTTGGGATTTGTCACTGTCATCACGTCTGGGCATCTCTGCGCCCATGTCGCCACTTTCAGGAAAGGTGAGGACGAACTGTATTTTTTTCCTTTTCCGTAACACTGTGCTTGGCGGTCTTGATTCAGAGGAGCGTCTCTGGCCCGGACTTCCTCGAGGATGGTCTTTGAGGACCAGACGCCCAGCGGGAGAAGCCCGACACGAAGGCCACCCAGCGTGTGGGCCCTTTGAAAGCGGGAAACCTCCAGAACAGGCAGACCCACACGGACGGGCGGCGGACCAGTGGCGATCAGAGACGGAGGGGAGGGTGTCAGGGGTGACCGCCGATGGGTCCGGGTCCTTCGGGGCGGATGGAAGTGCTCGGAGTTAGTGGCCACGGCGGCACAGAGCTGTGTCGAGACGAAAAGGGACACCGAATTGTACACCGAAGTGGGGAACTTTGAGACGTGTAAATTATATGCCAATAACGCTGTTACAAGTACGCACTGCCAGGCCCAGCCCGGTCCTGCTGAGTTGAATCTCGGGGTAAAGCCGGGGGTCTGCCCTTTGCGGGGACACCCCAGCAGGGCCAGCGACAATTATGTCCCAGGGCCCAGTGCGCCCAGAGGGGTAGGGCCCCTTCTTGAGAACCATTCGCTTGCAGGACATGACAAGAAAGCGTGAGAGCCTGCCTGGGGCCCTTCTGAAGGTGTGGCCGCCCGCAGCCCCCAGAGGGGCTTGGCACGCAGTCTGCCCCCGAAGGAAGGGAGGGCACAGGGTAACAGATAAGCCTCTTCGTGGGAGAAGCCGTAGGTAGATTTGCTGGAAATGCGAGACAAGAAATCAAACACTTCAGAAGGTTTCCTCTCTCTGAAAAGCGCTCTGGGGTGGTTTTAGTCAGAACCGTGGAGCGGCGCCCCCAAACCCCGGCGCTGAGTCATCCGTGGACTTTCGGGAGGACGCTGCCAGCCGCGAGCCCGGGGCGCTCCGCGCTCCCGCGGCCGCCGGGGTTCAGGACAGGGGGCGGGGCCGTCCCCAGCGGGGCGGGGCTCGGCGGCCACCGGCCCGTGCGCCGCAGGCTGGCGTCGTTGCCATGGTTACGCGCTGTGGCGTAGGAAACACCTGTTCCGTCTCTGCCCCTGGCCCCTCACGTGGAGCCGCCGAAAGCCTCCGACGATTTCCAGGGTGATAGGGGTGTCTCTGGTGCTAACGAAGTGACTGTCCGCGGGCTTCCCCGGCTGTCTTCGGGATGGAGGCTGGGCGCCAGCAAGACCAGGCCGTGATCAGAAGCTTGGAACTTTCAGCCATGTCTCGTGTGGCTCAGTGGGTTGGGCGTCGTCCTGCAAAGCAAAAGGTCGCCTGTTCGATGCCAGGTCGAACCAGGTTGTGGGTTCGGTCCCGGTTGGGGGTGGGGGCATGCGGGAGGCAGCCAATCATCTGTCTCTCACATCGATGTTCCCCTCCCTCTCTTTCTCCCTCCTTTCCTCTCTCTTTAAAAATAAATAAAATCTGAAAAAAGAAAAAAGAACACCTCCCCTATGGGGAGGGAGAGGGAGTGGAGGTTGAGTTAGTAATTGATCACACCTGAGTGATGATCCCTCCCACACCAAAGGCTCTGTCTGAATTACGGGGCTCCAGGCGCTTCTGGGTTGGTGAAGGCGGCCATGTGCCCGGCGGGGGGTGGGGGGCGGTACCACCCAGTTGCTCGGGGGGGGGACAGAGCTCCAGCTGTCGGGACCCTCCTGACCTCGCCTTGGGTGCGGCCTCACCCGGCTGTGTGTCCGTCTCACATCCTTCGTAATAAACCAGGAGCGTGAGGGAACGGGTCCCTGACTTCTGTGAGTGCTCCAGCAAGTGTGGGTGACTTGGGGACCTGTGGCCGGTGTCTGAAGTGGGGGGGCAGTCTGGTGGCACCGAGCCCCACGCTCCCTCCCGTGGGGTCTGCACCAGCCTCGGACAGCCGGCACCAGACCTAGAGGGGCTTGTGGGGCACCGGGGCGGCCCCCCAGAGGCCTGGAGAACCGTCTGCTGGGGAGCCGCCGTGTTGGGCGTCCGAAGCGCTCCAAGTGGGGACGAGTCTTCCTCCCGGTGCCCGCGTCCTGGCTGCAAGGACGGCAGCTCGTGCCTTTCCAGCCTCCCGGCCGGAGGCACCACACTCTGCTCTGCACCGAACCCGAGTCGCAGGCTGTTAGCGTGTCATTCTCACACAAACACAAAGGTCCCCTTTGCCTCATCAAGGGAGGGGACGATCGCACAGGGTGACTCTGACTCTGTCAGGGGACGACACGACAGACAGACAGACATCTCTTGCTCACGTCCCCGAGACACCTGCAGAAATGGATGCTGGGAAAACATGCTCAGGTAGCTGCTCAGCGGGCTCCTGTCCTACAGTCAGTGAAACCGTCCCCTCCGGGGTTACCTTCTGGACCCGGGGGACGTCATTTGCATCTTATTCATTTTCCACGAGGCCACAGACTGCGGCACCTGGCCGATGACAAACCCCTGGCCGGGGCCCTGGTGGGGAGCTCGGGCGGCTGGGGCGCGGTCCCCGTGAGGCCGGGTTAGGGTTCCATCCCCCGCTGGGTCAGATACAAGAGCCAGCCCAGGGACGCATGAGCAAGTGGGACAGCCAACCGGTGTTTCTCTCTGCCCTTCCTCTCTCTGACATCAACCCATAAAACTAGAACAAAACACCAGGCCTGAGTCCCGTTCTGAGACCCGTGCCGCCCGACCCAGCTCCCTGCAGCAAGGGGGTGTTTCTTAGGAGCTGCCGGCCCCGTGTGGCGGCTGAGCACTTAAAACCTGGCTGGAGTGTCTGAGGGACTGGACTGTTGCATGTTCCGGCTTGGAAATATGTTTTCACGCAGAGACACGTCACCAAGGGCGGAGTCCGCGCACGCCCTCCAGGCTCTTCCTGGAGATTGACTCCAACACAGCCGTGGCCTGCCGGTCGGAACAGAAATGAGCACCGGGCAGGTCTGCGCGTGGATTTCCACCAGTTTTCCCATGAACGTCCTTTTTAAGGGTCCCAAGACTGCCCACTGTGCCCAGGTCTCCTCGGTCCCCAGTCCCTCCACCTTCCCGTGGTTGTCCTGGGGGAGTGCACTGGTCAGGGATTCTGTAGACTGTCCCCAACCTGGGCTCGTCAGAAGTTTCCGGGAGCGCCCGGGCTTGTGGGTCTGGGGGAGAGTCCCGCAGAGGTGAGGGAGGGGCCCTCCCTGTCACACCCTGGCCGGGTCCCCGACACCCACCCTGCGGCGGTGTCCACCTTGCTCCCTGTTTTCCCTCTGCCCACTTCTGTCCTCTGCGCTTTGGAAGCAAGTCCCTGCGTCCCACCCCCTGTCGTGGGGGCAGGGAGCCCGGCTCCACCTCCTGGAGGGGGTGTCAGAGGACCTGGGGACACCACAGTGACCAGGGGGTGTCGGAGAGGTGCTGTGAGGCTGTGCACGTCTCATCCCCTTCCCTGCTCAGAGTTGAGTCGTCACCGAGGTCTCATGTCTTCCTCCTCCTCCTCCTCCTCCTCCTCCTCCGTGGATAAGTTAGAATTCTGCGAGGGGCCCTCGTTCCTTTCCCTGCATGTATTTGTTTATATTACTACAGACTAGTGGGTACTTATTTTATTCTTTGGAAGGAGACATGGTTATCCTTTTATCTAATTTCCCAATTCTGAATAATTTTCTGGTAATAGTAAAGGTATTCTAATATTGGCCAGTCAAAAAGAGGATAGCTGTCCCCCGGAGGGGACGTTTACGGACCCCTGACCCAGGCGTAGTCCATGAACAATGGACGATGGAGGTTACGGTGTTCGGGGACGCCGAAGCCTGGTGTGGGACTTGGGGCAGAATCCCCGTGAGAGTGAGACCAAGAAGAATTCAGAGGCTGAACCGGCCGTCTCCGAGTCCTAACCTCCTCCCCCATCATGTGAGAGCTCAGACGAGCCGATCTGTGGCTTTGGGCCCGTTTCCCCCTAAGTGAGATGAAGAAGAAAGTTCCGGTCAGCTCAAGGCTGGTGATCCTCTGGCTTAAGTGTGTGTGGGAATCACCTGGAAGTTTGACTCAAGAACAGACTGCAGGCTGCACCCCTAAACCACCCGACACACTCAGTCTGAGGCGGGGCCCACGGGCTCGTATTTCTAACCCGTTGCCAGGCTGCACAGCCCCTACGGGCCTGGAGGCCGAGCTTGGAGACCCGAGATCCAGGTGACTTCTAAGGCCCAGCGAACGGCCCTGGGCTCAGCGTGCAGGTGCAGGGCCGTGCCTGTGCTGTGCCGACCACGGCGAGAATGCCCCTGAGGCCCAGTCGCTGCCCGGGGAGGGACTCCGGGGACAGGGTGCTGAAGAGACAGCTGGAACCTGGGTCCCACCCCCTCACAGTGCGTGGCCTCCAGAAGGCGACCACGTGACTTGACTTCGGTTTCTCCACCTACAGAAAGCGGACGGTAAAGGCACTTCCGCGGCCGGGCGTAAGGACAGTGCCCAGTAAACGGTTGTTGCAGCCGGAATCACCGCCGTGTGCTACCGAGCCCGGCGGGCAGGCAGAGATGACGGCAGACACAGCGTCTGTTTCTACCGCATGTCCCCCGCCGTCCTGGCCACACGCCACCAGACCGGACTCCCGGTTACTAATGTTAGCTGCCCGTCACAACATCCAAAACAGATGAGAAAAATTCAATAATTTATTAAATAGGTTCCAGGGGCTCCTCCGAGGAGCATTAACAACTCCCAGTACAATAAATACCAATAAGTTAACACAGTTTCCACTTGCGGCCCTCACGAGGGTGTGAGGGGGGTAATAAATAAGGCTGAGGTCTGCAGAAGCAAGACTTCCATAAATACCCAGACCCGTAACAAAGTCACAGCTTGAAATCTGTTTCAAGTTCACTCATACTCTCATATCTCGGCTCTCCGGGGGCCAGTCCGTGGGGCTTCCCTGAGCTCATTCATTGGAAGAATTTAATAGTTCGCAGCGGTGTGGCCACACTCGGCGGCCACCCCTCTGGTTTTTAGGGCCCCCTGCGTGTGCTCCGTGTCCGGAGGAGCAGGCTCCCCAGGGCGGCCTCCGAGGCCGGGCGGGATGGTTACAACGACTTCAAGCACAAAGAAAGCTCCCGTAAAACAGTCGAGATGAACCGCTTGTGCTGGAAGCGGTCGGAAGGCACCGTAGGCACCGGGACGTCGGTGCTTAGTTCACAACGGTTTTTTATTTTCTCCAGATGCTCCTCGACCTGCTCCATGACACTGGGGTTGTGGACGTGTGGTTTGATGGCCTGGACGTAAGGCAGGATGGCGGAGCTGTTGATACGGCGTGGCTGGCAGCAGTGGGTGAGAGGTGGCAGCGGGTAGGGAGATGTGGGGAGTCCCACCTCCTTCTCCTGGGGTGCAACACGGGGAGAGATGGTGAGCGTTAGGTTGGTGAGAAACCCCAACAGGTAACTTCCAAATGCTCCCCCTGGGTCTGGGGTGGGCGAGCCGCCCCCACCCAGGCCCCCGCAGCCCCATTCCGACCTCCCCTGGGACTGGAGCCGTGGCCCTTGGAGGCTCTAGTCTCTGCCGTCCCAGAAGAAATGGAAGCTCGGTTGGTCTGCAGAACTGGCCCAAGGTCGAGGGGCAGGCCCAGATTCCGGCCCATGCCAGGTGGCCTCTCCCCACCCTGTGGCAGCCCCTGCAGCCGTGCGGGGCCCAGACTCAGAGAGGCGCGGCCTGGGCGACGCCACACTGCCGCTTGCTCCTAGCGTCATGTGTCAGAGCCAGGACACCCTCGGCTCCCAGAGTGGGGCTCAGGCTGCGCCGCCCAGGCCTCGGAGGTGCCAGGGAGAGAGCTTCCAGACACACCCAGATGCCACGCATACTCCGTCCCGTCCCTCCTCCTGAGGACTGACTGTGAGCTAAGAGCACCCATCAGGCTGAAATGCCTGGTCACCTGGCTGATGAGAGCCTCTGCCTTTGCGTCCATAAAACACCAAGGCCGGGGATTCGGCGCCAGCGTGGAAGGGGAGGGCAAGGCCTGGGTCAGAAATGGCTCCCTTGTTTTGGTTTCTGTCTGTCCCATCAAAGCTGCCTAACAGGTTCTGTCCTGATCCCCACCTTGAGAAAACGAGGGGCTGCTGGCCTGTGCTCAGCCATGTCCATCCCTCCCACAGGGGCTGGCAGCCTGCGTCCCAGGTCAACGATGGAGGAGCGAACAAGCGGACACCTAACCAGTTAGCCGGCACCCTCCGTGACCCACGTGGGGAGTTTAACGTCCTGCATTCTCGGGGACATGGCTTACCACCTAGGTTGTCGCCAGGTCACTCTCCCTGGCAGGCTCCTGAGCCCGTGGGCGAGACGGCCCACACCCCAGGGGCGTGTCCTGCACGGGGGAACCCACGTGGCAGCGCTGTGGGCCGAGCACGCCGGAGATGGATGAGCTGCTGACCCAGATCCTCTGGGACGTGAGAAGCGGTTGCGTTCCCAGCTGTCTGGTCTGGTCTCTGCCTCCGACCCCTACCTGCCTAACATGTCTGAGGTGGCCTGTCTGTTTGTCCCCATCCCTTCCTGGCCAGTCCACAGCCCTAGCTTCAGGCCTGAAAAGGGCCCCTTCTTCAGGGACCACGAAAGGCATTTTAAAGAAACGAAACCTGGAGAGTATTTACCTGGACTTGCAAAAGTTGCTCAGATAAGCCCTTTAATTCTCTGACTATTATCTGGCAGAGGGGATCCCCGGTGGGAGCCGAGTGGACGGCCAGCCAGGCTCCGGTGCAGCAGAGCAGAAACAGGGCAAGCCTGGTGGGACCTGGGGAGAGAGCAGGCTATTGGAGACCCCTGGGCCCGGCCCGCCCCAGCGCCCCCTCTGGCTCCAACCCCTGAGCCGCCCCCTCCCCAGCAGCCCCGGGGGCTGAGCCCCTCCGGAGTCTTCCTCTCCGTCCTGGGGTACCTGTGGGGGAGACCATGGTGGCAGGGAGCGGGTGCAGCCTCCGGCACAGCTTCTGGAATTGATGTGCTGGCCATGGTCTCCCGGCGATATATAAAGGGCCACCGTGAGGAAGGATGACCGATGTCCCGCCCCTGGCGAGAGCATCGCTCAGCTTTTCTCCGGAAACACTCAGACTCTTGCCACCCGAGGGCGAGCACAGGCGAGGAAGTGCGAGTGGAAGGAAACTCGGGGCTGCGCACGGCTCTGGGCGGGCGCCTGACTCAGCACGGGCACACCACAGGAAGGCACACACACTTTTGCCACTTGTTCTTGGAAAGCTGGTTGATTAGGCTAGAAGAAATCTCAAAGCAGTGGGTGACAGGGACGGCCACCGAGAAACTGCTGATACGGGATGCTGCGCAGCACCCACAGGGAATTTCTGGGGTAGAAGGCGCACAGGGAGGGCACGTAGGCGGCAGAAAGGGAGCGTGTCTGCCGAGTGTGTTATCTATGTGACGTCCCACAGCTCGCCTGTGCAGGCCCAGGGGACATGGCCCCGAGATCCCCCCAAGAGTGTGGTGGTCTGGGGCTCTATCCCATCTCTGCTCGGGCTTGAGTGCCCTCGGCCTCTCCCCGGAGTCTTTCCGAGGGCGGGGCCTAGACGTGGAATTCAAGCTTGGGATTTATTTGTTGATGTTCCTTACGTATATTCTGAGCTCCAGATTTGACCAGGTCTCTGCCAGGGTCCTGGGGACAGTGGCGAAGAGGCTCTGAGAGGCCCCTGTCCCTGCGGACCTGGTATTCTAGTGGGCAAGGGGCATGCTGGTAACCAAGAAAGCATCGGGCAGTGAGAACATGAAAGCCTTGTAAACAAAGTAACGGGACAGACAGGGGCAGGCGAGGTGCTTTTTAAGTCGGGTGACCAGGAGAAGTCTCCGTGAGGAGAAGACGTTCACACTGAGCCCTGGAAGGTGACAAGGACCTGTGCTGGGAAGACCTGAGGAGGGCGCACTGGGGACAGAGGGGACCCTCAGGCAGAAACGAGCTCGCTGTGACTGAGGGCAGGGAGCAGGTGGCGGCTGCTAGAGGGACGGGAGTGCCAGCCACTCCCACTTTCTGGAAACCCTTTCTCCCTCCCCTCCCCTGATAACAGCACCCCAGCCCCTCCAACAGAACCGTCTGCACCTTCCTGCCCGGCCCCTCCGTGGACAGGCCTCCGAAGGCTTCGCCCTTGGCCTGCGTTCCACGCACTCTGGTCTCTCTCTCTCCTTCGGGCTGCGGGGTAAACGTCCCTCTGCCCAATGGACGTCTCCACCGGCATGTCCCACCTGTACCTCGCACTTGACCTGCCCAAAGCCGACGGTCTGGGCCGGGCGATGGCAAGAGTGGGGATGGAGTCGTGCGGATGAACAGGAGCTCTGCAGGTGGCAACAGTCAGAGTGAGGGTGACGGATGGGACATGGGGTACATGGGAAGGGCAGGGTTGAGGATGACTGGTAGGCGTCTGGTCTGGGCAACTGGATGGACGGGGGCGCTACATACAGGAGCCAAGGGCTCGGGTGAGGTGATGAATCCAGCCGCCGACACGGTGAGAAAGACGCGTCCCGGATCTCTCCGGTGAAGGGGTACAGCGGGACGCTGGACGTCTGGGCGTGGAGCTTGAAGTCGGGAATTGGAGGCGTAAATTTGGGCGCCATCGGCATGCTGTTGTGGATAAAACGGTGGTCTGCGGGAGAGGGCCAGCGTGAGGTGTATGAGTCCCACGGGGAGCTCGGGGCACACCTCCGTTCGCAGACAGGGACCAGCTGTTCATGTGGAACGTCACCTTCTAGCAGCCCCGCACCGAGCGCCGGGCTGGACTCTCCAGAGCTGGGGAGAGGTGCCGAGCTCCACGAAGGCGTAGGGTGATGTGGGCAGCAGTGTTCGAGGGGCAGAAAACCGTCGGCCCCACCATCAACCATGGAGAGGCCCTCCATCGGGGAGCATGAGGTCACCGGGGACTTTGTGGGGGAGTTTGAACAGGCTTTTGGGGGAGAAAGCCAAATCACTGTGGTTTGAGAAGTGAGAAAAAAAGTGAAACCACCTAGTTGCTTCATCAAAACCCTGGGAGTTAATCTCGATTCATCTCTCTGATTGGTTTATATCTCAACAGTCTCTTGCATGTTTATTTTATTCTTTGAATGGCTGTATGAAGACTTCTGGCCAACATGGCAGCGTGGGCAGACACAGCTCTGCTCTTGGCACAACCGCATAAAAATTACAACTAAAACACGGAACAGCCGTCACTTGGAACTGTCAGAAACCAAGTTGAGTGGAAGTCTGACAACTAGGAAATTAAAGAAACCACATCCATCCAGACTGGTAGCAGGGGTGCAGACAGAGCATGGGCTGGTCTCACACACACATGGGATGGATAAATATTCAGGAGGGTTATCTTGGGACCAGGGAGTCCCAGCCCGACACCAGACTCCCCATCCCAGGGTTCCAGTGCCAGGAAGGTAAGGCCCCACAACTTCTGGCTGCAAAACTCAGCAGGAATTGAGTAGATGGAAGAAACTTCTGGAGCCCCAAGCAGTTCCTCTTAACAAACCCACGCACAGACTCACTCAGACTCACTCAGACTCACTCCCTCTGAGCTCCAGCACTGGGGTAGCAGCTGGAAAGGCACCAGTGGCACACTGGGAGGAACTAAAGCATCTGGCATCAGGGTGAGCAGAGGCCATTGTCCCTTTGCTAAACCCTACCCCCCAGAGTCAGAAAGCTGGTGCCATATCTGAGACTCCATCAACCTAGCTAACACTGCTTGCCCACCCTGGAGATCCCCAGAGGCTCTGCCCCACCCAGACCCACCCAAGCTGCTTTTCCATGTGAGTGGCTGGTCTTGGCTCCTGCTAATCAACTTCCTAAATCCTCTCGGACAAGCCACAGCTGGCCTCAGCGAGCCCCAGGCCCACCACGGGCAGCAGGCAGCCCAGATTCACAGCTTGGCTTCGCCTGGGAATCTCCAAGCTCAGCCCAAGTAGAAGCCATCTCGGAGTGCTTTATAGCTCAGTTAGGGTAGCCCTGGACAAAACACAGGTTGGGACTGACCTTGGCCCATACCACCTGGGAAACCCCACACACCCAGTGGACAGCTACAGACCACGTCGGAGCACCACCACCCTGCCCCTGCACAGCTGATCCTCCATGGAGGGCGAAGGTTGGTGGTCAGTGGTCACAGCCCGCCCTTGCAGCTGACTGGCCCGGGTAAATCCCTCCCATTGATCTGCCAATAGCACCCAAGCCTCAACTACAAGAGGAGGGTGTACTCAGCCTACACAAAGGGTGCACCTTGAGTACCCAGCTTGGGGGATAGGGGAGGCTGTGCCACTGGCCCCTACAGGACACCTACTACATTAGGCCACGCTACCAAGACATGGAGTCAAACAGCTCTACCCAATACATAGAAACAAATACAGGGAGGCTGCCAACACGAGGAGACAAAGAAACATGCCCAAATGAAAGAAAAGCTTAAAACTCTAGACAAACAGCTAAACACAGTGTAGATTAGCAATCTGTCAGATGCGGAGTTCAAAACACTGGTCATAAGGACGCTCAAGGAACTAGTGAGGACCTCAAGAGCATAAACAAGATCCAGTCAGAAACAAAGTTCATACTAATAAAAATAAAGAACAATTTACAGGGAGACAACAGTAGAATGGATGAAGCTGGGAATCAAGTCAATGATTTGGAACACAAGGAAACAAAAAACAACCACACAGAGCAAGGAGAGAAAAAAAAAATGAGGATAGTATAAGCAGCCTCTGGGACAACTTCAAGAAGTCCAACATTTGCATCATCAGGGTGCCAGAAGGAGAAGAGAAAGAGCAAGAAATTGGAAATCTATCTGAAAAAAATAGTGAAAGAAAACTTCCTTAATTTGGTGAAGGAAATAGACATGCAAGTCCAGGAAGCACAGAGTCCCAAATGAGATGGATGACAAGAGGCCCACTCAGCATAATTAAAATGCCAAAGGTTAAAGATAAAGAGAGAATCTTAAAAGTAGTAAGAGAAAAGAGGTTAATGGAAACCAACAGGGAAGTTTCCATAACACTGTCAGCTGATTCTTCAAAAGAAACTTTGCAGGCCAGAAGGATTGACAAGAAGTATCCAAAGTCATGAAAAGCAGGCATCTACAGCCAAGATTGCTCTACGCAGCAAAGCTTTCACGTAGAATTGAAGGGCAGGTAAAGAGCTTCCCAGAGAAGAAAAAACTAAAAAAGTTCACCATCACCAAACCATTATTATATGAGATGTTAAAAAGACTTCTTTAAGAAGACGAAGATCAAAACTAGGAACAATAAAATGGCCCAGAACACACATCTATCAACAATTGAATCTTAAAAACCAGCTAAGCAACGAAGAAAGAACAGAGACAGAACCATGGATATGGAGAGCATTTTGATGGGAGTGGGGGTGGGGGGGTGAGGAGACGAGGGGATTGAGGGCAGACAGGCGGTTACAGGACGGCCACGGGGATGTAAAGTGCTTCACAGAGCGTGGGGCAGGGGGAGAGCCCTAGGCACGCCCGTGGGTGTGAACAGCGGTGGGGGGTGGCCTGAGGGAGTAGGAGGTGCTGGGTGGTGGGGGGCAAAGGGGGAAACCAGGACAACTGTCATAGCATAATCAATAAAATATAATTAAAAAAAGAAAAAAGAAAGGCTATCCGATTCTCTTTTTTCCTTATTTTGTAGTTTTGGAGAATTCTTCTAAGAATAGTGACGGTGTTTCCCTACTGGAAAGCAATAGGGGGTGACGAGAAACCCGCCACAGTGGGGCTTGGGGAAGGAGCACGGCCGGGAGGCTGGGGTTCCCCGACAGCAAGTGCCTCTGCCGAAGACTCCGAGAAGAGAACGGAAAGACGGGCTTGGACCAGGAGGGAATGTTTACCAATCACGCGTCTGACGAAGGCCTCGAGAGCAGAATGTATAAGGAAGTCACAAAACTCAGTGTTAGGGGTCGGCAATGGTTTCTTAAAAAGGACGCCGAAGGCACAAGCTACCCGAGAAAAAAAGGGAAATTACACTTCATCAAAATCACAAACTTAAGTTTGTCAAAAGACACTCAAAAACGTGAAAGAAGACAACCCACAGAACGGGAGGAAATATCTGCAAATCACACATTATACCAGGGGCTAGTATGCAGAATATATTTTAAAAACTCCACAATTCAAAGAAAATGAACCCAATGGGAACATAACCGAAAGATCTGAATGAACAGACGTTTCCCCCAAGAAGATCGACAAAGGGCCGCCAAGCTGGTGAAAAGATGCTCAGCATCATTAGTCAGGAACCAGGGAAATGCAAATAAAAACCACAAGGAGTGCCACTTACCACTTCACACCCACTGAGATGGGTATAAGTTTTTTAATTTAAAGGTAACATAATAGAAGTTAGTGAGGATATGAAAAAGTTGGACCCCCCCTCCCCCGCATATTGCCGGTGAGGCTGTCAAAGGTGCATCCTCTGCGTGGAACAGACCGCGGGTCCCCAAAGTGATGAGTCACCCGCTCGCTCATCAGCTGCATTCCGAGAGAAGCTCGTTCCGAGAGAAGCTCGTTCCGAGAGAAACGAAGGCCTGTGTTCACTCGAACGCCCGTGCACGAACGTTCACAGCAGCGTTATTCATCGGAGCCAGAGAGGGAAGACAACCCAAGTCTCTATCAGCTGGGGAATGATCAGCAAGATGTGTCCTGCGCGTACAACGGACTGCCGTTCCTCCTGAAAAAGGAATGAAGTGCCGGCACACTGCGCCCTGGCTGACTCTGGGAGACCAGACACAACAGGACGAGGATCGTGTGATTCCACGGATGCGAAGGATTCAGAAGAAGCCAATCCGCAGGGACAGAAAGCACCTTAGTGGTGGCCGGGGGCTGGGTAGATGGGGGAAGGGAGACGGATTGCTGAAAATCGGATTCCAGAGAGAGGTGCGCTCCCGGGAATCTCGCTGCCCTGTGAGGGTGCTGAAACTCACAGCATTGCATACTCTACACCGGCGCAGTTTGGGGTAGGGAAATGACATCTCAGTACTGATGTTGCATTTCCAAGTTACAGGCTCCAGAGTCATCCTGTCCCGCTGATTTCACAAACCAGTGCCCAGGAGCCCCCACTGTGTGCAGGGCCACCGGCCAGATGCTCTGAGGAAGAAGCCTCTAGAACGGGGCCTCGGTGCTGAGCCGGGGGTTAGAGAGATCCACACTGGAATCCACCCATTAGAATCTCGAGATTGCCCTTGGGCTCCTGGCTCCTTTCCCGATCTGTCACACGGGGATCTGCTTAGCGCTTCTCTTGCGGGGAGCGCCCGGGTCGCAGGGGCCCATGCACTGCCCTCCCGTTTTTCAGCCGCGAGCACAGACGCGGCGGGAAGAGAAAACCCAGGTCGCCGGGGCTGAGTCAGGGTCTCGGTTTCCGGCGGGAAGAGTGGGCTGTACCCGGAAGTCGTGGAGTCCCCGAGAGCGCCGCCACCTGGAGCTCGCGCGCGTCCCGGCGGTTGCCTAGCAACCTCCAGCTGCGACCCCGCGGGGTCATGGAGGTCCCTGGCGGGGCCATGGAGGTCCCTGGCGGGTCCAAGGAGGCGCCCAGCCGGACCACAGAGGCGCCCGTCGGGACTGTGAGCGCCGCGGTCAAGGAGCACCTGCGGCAGTTGTGTCTTCACGAGTTTCCGTGTGGCGCGGGCAGCTGGGTGCGGGCGACGGCGGGAGGGACCTGGGGGTCGCTGGGGACCGCCGGCCAGGGCTTAGGGACTGAGAGCCGGGCTAGGCAGGGCAGAGGGGGTGGGCCTGGGGACGCCCGAGAGGGGGCTGGGATCTGGGCTGCGCCCAATACTATAGTAAATACCCTTCCTAAAGATAGCAGGTTTAGGGAGGAACCTGCCCTGGGGTGGGCGCGGGGGCGTAGCTATGGCCCCCCTGGGCCGGCGGGAGTTGAACACATCCGCCCCGATGGGGAGGGCCTCTCGCTTCCCTGGAGACACCAGGAGAGCGAAGCCAGCAGTTGGGTCCCCGCTGGGACATGGCCAGAGGGGCCGTGTCTCCAGCTAACTGCCGGTGGCGGTAGGAGGAGCAGGGCCGCGAGAGGGGGGTCCCTAAGTGTGCGGGAACCTGCTGAGGAGGAAAGGGCTGCGGTGCAGGCCGGGCCTCACTCACTCCTCAGCGCTCAGCGGGGCCGCCTCCTTCCGTGCGGGCAGTGGCTGACCCCGGGCCTGGGATGGTGCTGGGCCTCAGGGTTTCGAGATGTCACTCCTGGAGGAAGGAGAGGGAGAATGTAAGCTCTAGGACAAATTCCTCCGTCTTCCACTTAAGGGCATGGAAAGACTCTGAATTCACTTTTCAGCCTTGCCTTCCCTCCTTCGCTGATGACGCCCCACAGGCCGCCTTCTGCGCCTCCTGGCTTCCAGGACAGAATCTTCCCTTCAGTGTGGAATCCCTTCCACTGGCACCTTCCAGGGCCCCAGCTCAAGAGCAAACCCCTGAGGGCGGGAATGGTTCTTTTCGTTATTTTTTAAGTTTCTCTTCTGTGTCGTGACATCCACGGCTGGTAATCAGCCAAAAGCACCGATTGATTACTTGTCTGAACTTTTGAACTCTTCATCCCTGTCGTCCTATTTTACAAGCTGTTCAGTCCTAGACTTTCGGCTCCTCAGGAGAACTGAGTCATAGAGAAATTCTCCGCCTCCACCTCTGCAGAATAAGTCACGCTTTCTTCCTCGAGCGTGCCGCACGTGGAGGGAGCTGACCCCCCGGGAGGAGGAGGCCGCCAGCCCCGCGGAGGAGACGGTGGAGGGCCTGCTGGGCCTGGTCTGCAGCCCCCAGTCGCCCTGGGCCCTGCCGGAGGACTCCAGCGCAGAGGACCGGTTCCTGCGACAGCTGGCCGTCCAGAATCCCCTGATGCTCAAAGACACCTTCTTGTACTCCTATTTCAGGTCGCTCCGGGTGGTGGACAAGCAGGCGAGTGTGGGGCGTCCGGAGGCGATGGACAGCGTTAGGGAAGACCTGGGCACTGAGTGGGAGAGCTCCGTTCCACTTCCGATTAGTCTCACGCACTGGGCTGCTGGGCAGAGTGAGCCGCTCACCTGTTCTTTGTCAACTAACTTCTTCCCGCATCCCAGGCGGGAGTCCAGGGTGTATCTTAGAGAGCTGGTTTGGGAGCGCCCTGCCATCGACCCTCCTGGGTCCAAGTAGAGACCTTTCAGAGTGTTCATCTGGTTTTACTTCATTTCAGCGGTGGGGGCAGGTTTCGGGGGGACGTGGCACAGTCCTATAGTCATTACTCTTCCTAAAAAGCCTTCTTTGCTTATATCAATAACAGAGCCCAAACCTTGCATGGGAATGCAGCCTCTGACTTCCCGAGTTTTTGTCCCCTTTCCCAGAGAAACTGGGTGACACAGTGCTTGGGGGACGGGGAGGGGGAGCGACCAGTTTGCCTGAGACTTGCCCGGTGTTAACACCGAACTTTCATGCCCCTGGAACCCCTCGGTCCTAGGCAGGGTGGCACGGTCAACACCCTAGAGAAGAGAGGCCAGTGGGAAGGGCCCCAACATCCTTGACGCCACGGGGAGATGAGGACTCAGGGACAGGCTCCGGTCTGGCCTTGCTGTGTGTGAACCACGGTGATGTCTTAAGACCCTGGGGTTCACCGCGGCTCTGGGGGGACAGCCATGGAGAATGGGGCTCCTGCCTTTGGGGACTCCCAGCCCAACAAGGGCTACAGGTCACCGAGCTGGAAATGGTCCGACACCCCCAGTCGGGAGGGGTGAGGGCTGGAGAGGTGAGAGGTCAGCACCACGCCTGAGATGCATGTGTCCTGGCAGCAGGAGGCAGGAAAGGCTCTCGGGGAGGACAGGGGTTGGGGTGCTGCAAGCAGACAGACAAGCTGTCGCCATCGTCACGGCGACTGGGGGGCTTCTCCGCACTGCCTCCCGCAGCCGAGCTCTTGGCACCCTCTCCTTGCTTTCCAGGTGAGCCTGGTGGACAAGGGCCTGCTGAAGTTCCCGAGGCTGGAGGAGCTGGTGCTGAGCGCCAATCAGATCAAGGAGGTTGCTGCTGCCAATCTGCCCCCGACCCTCAAGGTAAAGGAGGCCAGGCTGAGCTCAGGTCTGTGTCTGGGGGGCCGCCCCCCGCCTGACGCGTGGTGGCTGTCAGCACAATGCTTAGACAATCATATGCTTTACAAAGTGATTCCCCCAATATTTCCAGGACCACCCTGGCCCCACACAGAGTTATTATATTACTGACTCTGTTTCCTCTGCTGTGGTTTACATCCCCTTGACTATTTTGTAACTACCAATCCATACTTCTTATTTTGTAAAAATTTTATTTATTTATTTTTGGAGAGAGGGGAAAGGAGGGAGAAAGAGGGAGAGAAACATCAATGTGTGGTTGCTTGTCATGCGTCCCCCCGATTGGGGACCTGGCCCACAACCCAGGCATGTGCCCTGACTGGGAATCGAACCAGCAACCCTTTGGTTTGCAGGCCTGCGCTTAATCCACTGAGCCACACCAGCCAGGGCCAATCTGTCCTTCTTAATCCCTTCAAAAACGGTCTCAATTTTACACCGAGTGCCGAGATTAGTAGATTTCGGGGCAGAGGGGCTGAGAACTGGAGCCCAGGGCCGTGTGCACGAGCACACCGGGTGAGGCCTTGGAGGCGGGAACCAGAACCCCTGCTGTTTTCTGTCCAGGTTCCTCTGGCTTTTCCAGGTGATACCAAGCCCAGGTCTGGCTGCCTGCCCTGTGAAAGCCAGTGATCAGGAGACAGGGCGCCCTGGCCAGGCAACTCCATTGGTCAGAGCATTGTCCTGAGACACCAGGGTTGCAGGTTCAATCCCTGGTCAGAGCACACAGAAAAGCAACCAGTGAATCCTGACCAGTGCTGCTTGGTTGGTTGGGCGTCATCCCACAAGGCGAAAGGTCGCTGGTTCAATTCCTTGTCTGGACACGCGCCTGGGTTGTGGGTTTGGTCCCCACTCGGCAGGTATGGGAGGCAACTGATCAATGTTTCTGTCTTACATTGATGTTTCTCTCCCTCACCCTCTTTCTAAAATCAAATAAAATCTTTAACAAAAAATAAAATAAATAAGTAAGCAAGCAAGCAACCAATGAATGCATAAATAGGTACAACAACAAATCGATGTTTCTCTCTCTCCCTCTCTTTCTCTAAAATCAATACATTAAACAAGAGAGAGAGGAGGGCTGGTGGAAGAAAAGTAGGTTTATTCAGGCAGCCAGAGAAGACCGGAGGCCCTGGCCACTGAGACCGTCTCTCCATCTCAGGCGGAGGGACGGGGGAGCAGAACACGCGGACCCCGGGCGGGGGCGGGGGCTGGCAGTCTCCCTGCGCGCAGACCAGCCCCGTCCATTCCGATAAGGATCTCCAGCCTCCCGACTTTACGTCATTCTGGCTGTACGTCGTTCTGGTTTTATGTCATCCTGGTTTGACGGTTGGAGGTCACCCAATGTCCCAGAGCTGGGAGGCCTGAAGATCGGAGTCTGCTTCTTTTGAAGTTAGTTCCTAGAATTCTTATGTAAGCACGCCGTTTATCTGTAAGCTACATATTAGTCAGACTCGGCACTTGCAGAGACAGTGTGGAAAGGAGGGTGGGTGGGTCGCACGGAGACACGGCCGCAGGCTATGGAGTTGCCAGTGTCATGCATGTCCCCTCCCATGTGCTCCAGCATCACCTCCCGTCCCCAATTTTAAAGTTTCCTTCCCAAAAGAAAGCGAGACTTTCCAATACCTGCTGCAGGAACACGTTCGTCCGGGACTTTTACGAGGGAGTCCTGGTGGGGAGGGCGGGCCCGGCGCCTCGGACTCGCACTTCCTCTGTCGCGTCCGAGGAAAGAGGGGTTCACGGGCGCTCCCCCCGCCCCGCAGGTGCTGGAGCTCTACGACAACGCCATCACCAGCTTGGAGTGCCTGTGTGCCCACCCGCCGCCAGGCCTCCAGCACCTGGGGCTGGGTCACAACAAGCTCCTGGGCCCCCAGCAGAGTCTGTACCTCACGGCCGAGCATTGGTAACGTGGGAGCCCAGCGGGGCAAGGGGAAGGGGCTTGGGCCTGCGACCCTGGGGGCCTGGAGGGCCCGGCTCTGCTCTCTGCTGTAGTAACTCCTGGTCGGCTGCTGACTCAATCGATGTTTCCGACCCATGGATGTTCCTGATGTTTCCGGAGACTCGTGTCTCTGACCCAATAAAAGCAGCCCCACGGAGGCCGGGAAAGCCAGAGTGTCGCCAGGCTCAGAGCAGGCCTGTGACCCTGGCCTTGCTGTCATGTACACTGTAGATGGGGCAGTTCCCCGTGGGAGGCTGCCTTGTGCACCGCAGAAAGGCCGCCAGCATCCCTGGCCGCCCCGCACTGGACGCGGCTAGCACCCGCCCCACACCAGCTGTGACAACTGACGTGTTTCCCGTGGCTGCCACAGGGGACAAAGCCACCCTGAGCGGGGCACGACCACCCCCAAAACAGCCCTTGGTGGGACTCTGTCTCCTCAGTGGGCAAAACTCGGGAAACCGACAACCCTGGACCTGAGGGCTGAGGTCAGAGGCTGCCCGTGAAAGGCCGACGGAGGCAGCGGCCCGGAGGCTTGTCAGAGCGGGTTGTGTGGTGCCCTCCCGTGTGCCGTGGTCCATTGCGGTTCCCTCCCTCCAGGCTCAGGAGGGGCAGAGGGCATCGGTCAGCGTCGCTGCCTGGCTTTTCCACGTAATCGGGGGGACGCACTTTCAGCGGGCCCCTCTCTGTGACCATCACTCCCGCATCCCCTCTCTCCCCTCCTGGCCACGCCCCCTCGCCACCCTGGGCCATGACTGTGTGATCCTCCCAGGGACCCGGCTGTGGGGTGTAGCTTGGGGAAGAGACGCACTTGGCCTGCAGCCAGGACCCTGGACAGTACCAGGTGCTCCGGCGTTTTATTGGGAAAATAATACTGTGAACCTAGGTAACCTTCGTGATGCTGAGGGTGGATTTCATAAAAACACATAAAACCTCCATCTCTCACTGTTTTGAAATCGAAAGGAAGGTAGACGTCTTATTGCTCGACTTTGTGGACGTGTCCCCTGTCCTGTGGGCGGGCTGACCGAGGGTCGAGGCTGTGTGTTCCCCACCGACCGGTTGGTCAGGCAGGACCGGAGGGGACAGGCCAGAGCGGTGTGCAGGTGCGTCACAGGTCCGGGGGCCCCAGAGACGGTGCTCAGGAAGGGTCTCCCCGTCCCTCTCACCTCCCTGCTCAGAGCCGAGTTCAGTTTGCTCTCCAGTCCGTTCGGCCCTGGGGCTGCCCTGCCCCTACTGGCCCTCCGCCCCTCCTCCGTCCTGCACCTGTGACCCAAGAGATGGACCAAACGGCTTCCGGGGGTCAGTGGCCAGCCGGCTCTGGAAAGTGTCCTCCAGCTTCCGGACCCCTCACGGCTCCTGCATCTCCTCCTGTGTCCCCAGGTCACCCGGCACTCTGTCCCTGCCCAGGGCCCCTCCCCACGGGGGCTTTGCTCTCTGCCCTTCTTGTCAGCCAGTCTTCGTCTAGAATCTTCTTGATACACAACACCGAGTCAGTTCCCTGGGAGCTGCCGAGTCATTTAACCTGCAAGAGAAGATCTGTCAGTAGAAGTCAGGCAGAGGCAGGGTGTGACGGGGTGTGCGTGCGAGGTTGGCAGTGCCACAGAGTGCGGGCAGGAGAGCCAGGAGGGTCTTTGCTTTGGGGGGAGGCTAACTCGGTCAAGGGCCACCCGAGGTGGGCCGGTCATGGAGGCCAGCCCCTCTCCCACCCTCAGCACCAGGCCTCCTGTCTGCCTGGGGCCTGGAGTGCGGGTCCATGGGGGCGGGGCGGGCGGGTGGGCCGGTCAGACCCTTCTGCTCACCTTCCAGGCCCAACCTCGTGTCCCTGGACCTGAGCTTCAACGACCTGATAGACCTGCAGGGCATGATCGCCAGCCTCACCACCCTGCAGCGCCTGCGGCTCCTGGTGCTGCAGGGGAACCCGCTGGCCCTGGTGCCCTACTACCGCGGCTTCACCATCGACAGCCTGGCCCGGCTCTGCGTGCTGGACGATGTCACCGTGTCTCCCACCGAGAAGTACCAGTTCCGGGGGCTCCGCAACAGGGCGGGTGAGGCAGCTGACGTGCCCGCCCGCCCCATTCCCGGGCGGGCTGTCCCCACAGCTCCCTGGCAGCCCGTACCTTGGTTGGGTGGGACTCCCCTTCTTTCTCAGTCCCTCCCAGATTTGATTCCTGTGGTCGGCGTTTGGGACTAGAAGGGCTAGGGAGGCTGGGACCCCCGCAGTCCCCTCCCTTCCCAGGCACAATGGGAAGCATTCTCAACGCAGCGTCTTTATGCCCATAGTGGCTTGAGATCACCCCCTTGTGGCTGCCAGCTGCACCGGCGCCTTCTCAAGCACCCCAGCCGGGCAGCGGCTGTCATTCCAATTATGCAGATGGGGACACAAGGCCTAAGAGGGGTGCCAACCAGAGGGCTGCCCCCAACCCCGTCACTGCAACAGAGCCAAGTCCGCAAACTGCAGGGCTCCGCCCACACGGCCGCCTGCGGCTCCCGCCTCCAGCCCCGAGGCACCCCTCACTCCTCCTGGTTCCCTCGCAGACCTCTTGGCACCTGAAGCGCAGCTCGTGGTGACGATCGGGAACATCAGAGGGGTCCTGGACTCCTCGGTCTTGGACCCGGAGCCGGGGCCGCAGGGCCCCATCATCACGTACAGCTACTACGTGACCTACGACTTTGTGGAGGACGAAGACAGCGAGAGGGACGAGTACCCCGAGGTGCTGGCCGAGGTGCGCGCCCAGGGCCGGCCCTAAGCACTGGGGCGGGGCTCTGCGCAGGCGCACGACTTCTCCGACCCAGGAACGCCCTGAACCTGAACTCCGAGCCCGAGTTGCCTTTCTCGTAACTGAAATGACTCCCAGCCACTCACCCTTCTGTCCCCTCAAAATATGAGCAAAAGACCCAGCAAGGGAGCAGCCCAGGTTGTCACCCCCAGACTGATGGGTCCCGGCTCCCCCTGCAACCCTGCCGCCCCTACACCCCAGGCAGTGGCGCCCAGAAGGGAAGGGTGGGGGGAGGCCCGGCCCCTGCACAGCTGGTGCTGTTTCCACTCCTCGCAGAAGAAACCAGACAGGCGCACTTACCCTCCTGAGTTCCCGCGTGTGCCCCACCTGAGACCCACCCACCCAGTCGCTGCATCCACTCATGCACACCCAGCCTGCGTGGGCGGGAACCAGGCACGCGCCCGGCCGGGTTCTCTGCTCCTCTGTCTCCTCTGGCAGGTCTTCCAGGCCTTGCCCAGCCAGGAGCAGCTGGACAAGGGGGCTCCCGAGCAGGCCGCAGGCTCCGCCGAGTCTGTGCCCACGTCTGCATCCCCCTCGGCAGAGCTGGAGGGGTCCACGGTCTCGGCCGGGTTTTCGTCCCTGCCCAGGTCCACGGAGTCCGCACAGGAGCTGGCCCAGCTGCGGCCGAGAGTCGATCCCCGGCTCTTCCCGTCCCCAGGGTAAGGAAGGGCCTGGCCAGCAGCAGGGCCGGGTCGCCAGGGTCTCCGCCAGGCGACCACACCGCCCCTCCCCCACCCGTCCTGACAGCCGAGCGCTCCGCGGAGCCTGGAGCCTGGGGGGGTCGGGGGGCGGCATTCGCCCCGAAGTCGAGCTCGGGTTCAGCGCTCGGCTCTCTTTCCCTCCAGCCCTAACCTTCCAGCCTGAGTGCAGCTGGACCTCCCTCCCCTGAGGCTGGCCTCGTGTCGTCAACGGGGAGAGGAGGAGGGCTCAGAGCCTTTCTTTCCCGCCTCGGGGGTGGAAGGTCCATTTCTATGTACAATTTGGGTCCCCCCAGCCCAGTGCCAGGTTCTTCCCGCCTTCCCGGGCAGGCCGACTCCGCGGGCTCCGCCCCGTCTGGGTGGGTTTTCCTGATCAAGAGCCTTTTTGGTGGTGACTCTTACAGGAACTTAGAGTCAGGTCTCCTTCAGTATTGGCGCTCTAGGAACTATTTTGTACTCATTTTGAAATATGGAGCTTTTTTTTTTTTAACAACGCCCTGACATCTGTGCGTGTGGCTGTGTTTTCTGACCCGCGTGCAGGGACTGACCCTGTCACCGAGCCCGGCCGGTGGCCTCCTGCAGACCCTGCCGCCGGTGCCCTTGGGGAGCTGCAGAAGCTAGCTTCTCTCAAAGTGTGCAAAAACATTGTTTTTTTGTAATTATTTAAAACCTCATCTCCAAGGAAATGATGCAGGCTCGTTGAGAATGTGGGGGAGCTCAAGCCACCCACCCCCCAGTTTTGGTGTCCCCTGTGGGGACACAGAGAGAAGACAGTGACGGGCCAGCCCGTCATTGCTGCGGGCTGACGTGGTGGTGGTTGTAACTTTTGGAAAAAGCTGAATGAAAAAATAAGAGCCATAAATAATTCCACCACTTCAAATGTTATGTAAACTGGAAAAATGTCATTCTGCCCTTAATGGGCACGATTCTGGGTCTCTGGGCTGCAGGTGACAAGTAAGACAGCCCTTGACCTGTGGGCCCTCACCCGGTGCGGGAGGGAAGAGACCCAGGGAGGAGACAGGTGGCAGAAGCTTGAATGTGGAGGGAGGGGGTGGAAAGGTTGACCAAGGGGAGAAGTGTTCTCAGGAGGGGCACCGCGTCGGGCTTGTGCCTTGGACAGGGCGGTGGCGATGGCACTCTGAAAGAGACTGAGCAACCATTATCCCAGATGCACTTGTAGACGATATTTTAGCACCAGAGCATCACTTGGGGACAACCCAGGGAATTCGAAACCGTTCTGCCCCTACTTTGCTGAGGTTCTTAGACACTTGATTCGTTTCTGGTTGGTTTCCATGCCTGTTCTGTGTCCCGTCACCCCCACCCCCACTGAAGGAAGTCCCTACTCAGCATTCACTGTCCCGCTTTCCTCAGGGTGTCTGTGCCCCTTCCTGGCCTCCTGGTCCCCGCCCCGCCTGGCAGCGGTCAGCCCCAGGCCCATGTCATCCCACAGCGCCCCACAGCCCGTCGCTGGCCTGGGCGATGACGCCCTGGGCTCCTGCCCCCTCCTGTCCCCTCCCAGAACAGTCCTCTTCAGCACCTCCCGCAAGCCCTGGGCAGATGTCATCTCCTGCAACTACGAGACGCAGCACACGCTCAGGGGCCTGGTGCCACTCAAGGCCTTCCTGCTGGCGGGGACCACGGTGACCATTGTGGAGGAGAAGGTGGGCGCTGGGGTCCCGGACACGGGTGCACTGCCCCTTCCTGTGTCTGGTTTTCTGGTGCGGCCTCTGTGGCCCTGCTCCCTGGTCTGAGCCGTTCCGGAAAGACCCCCTGCCAGCCCCAGCTCGGCCGTGCTCATTGCTGTCCCCTAGATCCTGTCGTGGCCTGAGGCGCCACCCTCTACGGACAGTCCCCTGACTGCCAGGAAGGAAAAGGTGGAGAACAAGAAAGAGAAGGAGCAGAAGGGGCAGGACAAGGCCGCCAGAGGGAAGGCGGAGACGGCAAAGGTACTGCCGGCCTGGGCGGTGGCTCTGGGTGTGTCCCTGGGTCCCTGTCACCCTCCTGGCCTCTCCTCACAGGAACAGAAGGGGTCCAAGAAGAAGAGAGACCTTCCTAAGGAGCTCCACCAGGACCCGCCCATCCTGAAGGTGCTGGGCAGCGGCTTGGTGGTCCTGGAGCCCCTGCTGGCAGGCGAGCCCCTCGTGTCCACCCTGTGCAACTTCGGGGTGATCCGCACCTTGGAGTCCGACAGGCTGACGTCCCTCAGGGTACTGCACAGAAATGGTGCTGGGCCAGGGAGGGCCGTGGGGCCAGGTCATGGGAGGGGTGGGATGGAGGCGTTCTGAGCCCCCCCATTCAGGACATCCCAGCACTGCAGAGCCCCAGAGTGCCTGGGATGGCCAGCAAGGAGGGGGTTCTCTCCCAAAATCATGGGGCGGGTGAGGGTGGGCCCGCTCCCCCAGGAGACCCCGCCCTGCGTCTGCATCCACCCCTCCCCCACACCCCCACCCATGAGCGTCTTCTTGGGTGGTTCTCTCTCTTAGGATTCCAGGAGTAAGAAAGCCAAAAAAGGTGAGCACAGTGTCGGGACTGAGGGCCGGGGGCGTTTGCTGAGGACCTGTGTCCGGCCACGGGAGCAGCACAGACTGGGCAGCGCGTGAACAACAGGCATTTGTTTCTCGCAGCTCCAGAGGCTAAGAGGTCCAAGAGCAAGCTGCAGCCTTTAGGTGAGGGCCCCCTCCTGTTTCACAGCCTCTGCCTTCTCCCGGGGTCCTCACCTGCAGGCAGGGGTGGGAGGGGCTCTCTGGGGTGCCTTTTCTAAGGACACTAGTCCAATTGTCATGGCTCCGCCCTTGCGACCTAGTCACCTCCCAAAGGCTCCACCCACAAACACCATCACCTCTGGGGGGCGGGACTGCACTTACGAATGTGAGGGGCACACACATTCTGGTCCCAGCAGGACCTGCAGAGGAGTGAGCCTGTGTGGGGACACAGGGATGGAAGGATGGAGAGCCCTATCTTCCAGCCAGTGCTGGGGTCACCCTGCCCGAGGGCCAAGTCATCTTCCCTGTGGCCTCAAGACCAGAGCTGCCTGCTGTGGGTCACCCCTGGCAGGAGAAGTATTTGGGGCTAGGAACCAGGTGGTCTGGGAGACTCAGAGGAGACCCACGGTCCCCTGGCTCAGCCGCCATCTGGCTCCTGCTTCGGTTCCTTAGCCCCTATCTGCCCTAAAAGGAGTCTGGACTTGTTCTGTGGGTGGTGGGCAGCCACCCAGCATCTGAAAGAGCTAAGTTTCAGAGTCCAGTGTTGGAACAGCCTGGCTGGGAGGGGGAAGTGGCGGAGAGGGAGGTCAGGGGGAAGGCTGCCTCAAAGTGCGAGGCCAGGCCACAGCAGCAGGCGCCACAGCAGACAGAGAGAGGAAGCAGCCCAGGGCCCATTGGTGGACAATGGGCCAAGTGTTGCAACGGCCCCACCCCCGTGCGCTCCGACTCAGCCATGGAGAGGGAGGAAGCACTGACTCCCGCTACTGCAGCGCAGATGAGCCTCGGGAGCATGAGGCCGAGTGAGAGAGGCCAGACGCCAGAGGCCGTGTGTGATCACATTTACATGAAATGTCCGGAATAGGCAAAGCTGTAGAAACAGAAAGTAGATTAGTCAGCGGTTGCTGGGGCCTGGGAGAAGGGGGCCGGGGAGAGACTGCCGCCGATGGGCATGGGGTTTCCGTCTGGAGTGATGCGAGCGTTCTGGGACGGGGTGGCATGACACCATGAATACGCTAAACACCACTGAACGGTGCATTTAAAAGTGGTTAAAATGTTGAATTTTATGAGAATTTTCTCAGTGGGAAAACTCACCTAACAGAAGTATAAAGTCGGTACACTATGTGGATAGACAAGGAGACTGAATATTGTTAAGGTGTCAGTGTCTCTCAAAGGATCCACAGATCTGACGCCACGTCAGTCATAATCGCAGAGGGATTGTTCAAGAACAGAAATGGCAATCTGACTTTGAAGTGCACGGGGAGACACAAAGGAGCTAGGACGGGCCAAACGACTTCGAAAAAGCACAAGGGGCTTACACTGCTGGGGTCCGAAGACCCTTACAAACACTGACATTCGAGCTGGGGTACAGCTACGGGGTTAAGATGGCCTTAGAGTTATTTTTGTTTACATGGTGTTCACATTGACATGAACCTCCTTCGTGAGGGTAGCTGCAGTCACCCAGGTCGCCCCTGGGGCCCCTCCGTGTGCTGTGTTGGAGTAGTGTATGAAGGAAATCCGCCCCCGGTTTTTGGAAGGTTATGCACGACGTGATTCACGATCAGCCACGGTAAAAGCCCCCGGGGTGCACCGCATTTTGAGCGCCGACTCATCCATGCACAGCTCGTAGCATCCGACATCGGCCCTTTGTAAATGCCGAGTCATGTGGATCTTCCAAGTGCGGACACATGTCATCACACACCATCCAAAAATCACGTCTCGGAGTGTGCCGGAAAAGTTCGCGGTGGCAGATACAATGTTCCAAAATTCGGATTTCTGTTTGAAAGCTGGAGAGTTAGGAAGTTGTCAAAGCGCTTTCAGTTGCTTTCCCTGACGTGCCAGGCTTACTTCATTCGTCTTTTTAAAAGAAACCATCTGCCAAATGTTCACGTCTGAACAGCCACAGTCTGTCAGTGTCTTTCCAAGCGCATCGGTGGTCCCGGGTTCAAAGGCGATTTCGTTTTATTAGATATTACGGAGTCTGAGCCGGGTCGGGCCCCGTCGGGACGCACGGAGGCCGGGCTGGCGTGTGGGGCCAGGCAGCGAGCCCGCTCCGTCCGCGACTGGCGCTTTTGTCCTTCGCTCAGGGTTCGTCGAGGGCGACCACCAGCCGGAGCCGCTGACGGTGGAGGTGCAGATCCAGCTGACGCAGTGCCGCTCGGCCGAGGAGGCGCTGCGGATCCTCGCCTTGTAGCCGCATTAAAGGCTGTTGTGACCGCCGCAGCTCCGCGTCTGCCTGGCAGCCGCGCGTCGGGGAGCGGGGCGCAGCGGGAGCGGGGCGGCCTCCCCCGGGCAGGCCCAGCCCCTCTGCCGGTCGGGCCGCGGCGGGGAGCGGTGGAGACTCCAGGTGGGAGGGGCCCGTCTCAGCCAAGCCCCTCCCACTCGTGGGCGTGCCTACAGGCCCCGCCCACCACCTGGCTGCCCGAGGTGCGTGCGGCTGGAGCTCCGGGTCTGCGCTCCGCCGCCGGCGCTGCTCGCCTAACCCCTCGCTGGTGCCCGAGCGGCGGCAAGGCTCAGGTAGGTCCTCGAGGCGCGGTTCGTGCCCGGCCGCGACGCCTGGAGCGCCACTGCTGGGAGGGGCGCCCCAGCTGTCCCGGGGACGCCGGAACCCTCCCGGAAGGCGCAGGGTCAGGCGGCGGCGGGCTTGTCGCTTTCCTCTTTCCCGCTGCGACCAGAGAGACCAAGCCGGGCATCGGGGACGGGCCCAGCCTGGGTCGGTAGCCTGGGCCGCTTGCCCCGGACGCCTGGACGCGCGGCGCTAGCGGCTCGTGGGCTCAGGCCCGGAGGGGTGTTCCCCACGGGGCCCCTGGTTCGTGCTTTGCGACCCCACGGCCCCGCAGAGACTCTCGTGAAAGGAGCGAGCCAGCCTTGGGCTCTGCCACGTCGTGACGTGTCGGGCCCCTGAGCCCTGTGAGGACCCGAGGCGGCTGTCACCCCAGAAACCATTGCAGACCCTTGGGACTCAGCACCTCACTTAGAGGGGTGTCGTGAACTCGCCGAAGCCAGGCGTGGGGGCTTTCCGGGGGGAAGGAGAAGCCGCTTAGCGGGTGCTGGTGAGGAACTGCAGGAGGCGCGCGTGGGGCTCAGAGGCTGCCGGTCTCCGCGTGCGGACAGCGGGGCCGCGGCGAGGTTGGGGCGCAGTAGGAGCGCGGTGGGCAGAGCGCTGAGGCCGCTGAGACGCGCAATCCCCTGCCGCTTGCTTTGCGCGCTTCTCGGGGACTGGCACCGCCACCCACCCGGGGCGCCGTCCTTCGACCGCGTGCCGTCCACGCCTGAAACCCATTTCCCACACCTGAAACCCACCCGGCTCCTCCGCCGCGCAGCCGCCGCCCTGGCCGCACCTGCGCCCCAAGGCGCGTTTTCACCTGGGCTCCTGCTCCCATCGCGGCCCTTTTGCAGTCCGCGGTGCGCCGGGGCAGCAGCGGCCGTGGCTTTCTGAACGATCCCGTTCCTGCCCTGCCTCCGCTCCTCCCTCCAGGGGCCCCGGGGACGCCGTCGCCCCGGGCGCTTCCCCAGCCCTCACCGCGGCCTGCGCGCGGACTCCGCTGCCGCCTCCTGCGGCTCGGTCCCCAGCCTCCCGCACAGCAGCCTCCTCCTGCCTCAGGAGCTCCGCACCCGGCTGTCCCCGCTGGCTGGCGCGCTGTCCCCCAGACCGCCAGGGGGCCTGGCCCCTTATTCCGTTCAGTTCTTGCTCAGATGTCCTTGATCAGGGTGGGCGCTCTAAACCACTCTGGGCCGGACAACACCCGGTCCCTGGACTCTGTGACACTGCTGGAATGTCCTCAGTACTATCTGGCATTCGTGCTGGTTTTTAGGGTCTGTCCCTCCTCTTGAGGGCTGTGACCCTGGCACCAACACCCTGAGCAGCTACAGAAGATGCTTCTGTGTGGTGGCGGTGGGGAGAACAGGCTGAGGCCAGTGCCGGGAGACTGGATAGACGCCAGGGCCTGTCGTCCCAGGACAGTGTGGCCAGAGGGGTGAAGAGGGGGCACTAGGGCCGGCTCCAAGTGGCAGGGGGCCGTCCTGGGCTTCTCCAGCCTTCCCACCAGCTGACTGCTCCTCCTGTGCCTGTGGCTGGTCACTAACTCCCCGTTTAGCTCCCAGGAAACCCAAGTCCCTTCAGCGGGTGTGCCCTATGGTGGCTGTCACCTGGGTGGGGGTGTCACCCAACACAGGGCCTACCACCAGCAGGCCACACCCCAGACTTTTTGGGCATCATGACTTTAGACACGGGAGCCCGGCATGTCATGTTTGATGTAGAATGAATTTTACCCGAAGCTAAACTAGCTCTGTGCCATTTTCACTAAAGGATGTAAGGTACTGGAGTTTCATGGGAAAATGCTGAGAACGCTCACACCGCCTCAGTTGTAACGTGGCTGCCAGTCATTCTGGGGAAAAGTTGACCTAAGAGCCCCCTGACAGGGCAGAGCAGGTGTGCTTACTCCGTCCTCAGGGAGGACGCCTCGGGAAAGAGCCGGAGAACAAGCTGAAATGAATAATTAAGTCCCCAAGGCCAGCTGGCACTTAGACGCTGGGTTGTGGGTGGCTGTGGCTCTTGAGCCCCGGGGGCGGGGGCCAGGCAGCCCAGTGACTCGCTCTCCCCTTGCAGGCCCCGGCATGTTCCGCAGGCTGGGCTGGCTGGTGCTGTACAGCCTGGCTGCGCTGCTGCTCAGCTGCCTGCTCTTCCTGAAGAAGGAGGCCGAGCCGGCGGGCGCCCCCGCAGCCCGCCAGCCCTTCTGGGCGCCCCCGGGGCCCCGCCGTAGCCTGTGTCCACCCAACCACACAGTGGCCAACGCCTCCCTGTCCCTGCCTAGCCGTCACCACCTCTTCTTGACCTATCGCCACTGCCGAAACTTCTCCATCTTGTTGGAGCCTTCAGGCTGTGCCAAGGATATCTTTCTGCTCCTGGCCATCAAGTCACAGCCTGGACACGTGGAGCGGCGTGCAGCCATCCGCAGCACGTGGGGCCGGGCAGGGGACTGGGCGAGGGGCCGGCAGCTGAAACTGGTGTTCCTCCTGGGCGTGGCGGGACCTGCACCCCCCGCCCAGCTGCTGGCCTATGAGAGTCGGGAGTTTGATGACGTCCTGCAGTGGGACTTTGCTGAGGACTTCTTCAACCTGACCCTCAAGGAGCTGCATCTGCAGCGCTGGGTGGCGGCCGCCTGTCCCCAGGCACACTTCGTGCTAAAGGGAGATGATGATGTTTTTGTCCATGTCCCCAATGTCTTGGAGTTCCTGGATGGCTGGGACCCAGCCCAGGACCTCCTGGTGGGAGACGTCATCCGCCAGGCTCTACCCAACAGGAACACCAAGGTCAAATACTTCATCCCACCCTCCATGTACAGGGCCCGCCACTACCCGCCCTATGCGGGGGGCGGGGGGTACGTCATGTCCAGAGCCACCGTGCAGCACCTCCAAGCAGCCGTGGAAGAGGCCGAACTCTTCCCCATCGACGACGTCTTTGTGGGCATGTGCCTGCGGAAGCTGGGGGTGAGCCCTGTGCATCACGCTGGCTTCAAGACATTCGGCATACGGCGGCCCCTGGACCCCCTGGACCCCTGCCTGTACAGAGGGCTGCTCCTGGTGCACCGCCTCAGCCCCCTGGAGATGTGGACCATGTGGGCACTGGTGACAGATGAGGGGCTCAAGTGCACAGCTGCCCCTGTGTCCCAGCTCCGAGGGGTGGGCTGAGGAAGTGGACTGAGTGGAGATTTTCCTATCATGAGAAATCAACAAACTTGAAACTTGACCTGTGACTGTCTACAGGAAATGCTTAGTTTTTGTAACCTCCTCCCAAACTTTTCTAACTTTGATTAAAAACACTGCAACCTGGCTAACTTGTACAGCACGTGTTGAATGGGAGCTAGGACTCCATGGAGGGGCGGGGACTGCTGGAGCCCCCTGGGCTGGACCAGCCTCGGGGGAGAGGCCAAAGTAGGAGGCTGCCGAGGACCCCAGAAAACACACACACTTTTTTAAAATGCAAAACAACATTCTTCTCCTTCATACACAGTAGAGAAACCGAGGGAGGGGGGGCACGAGAAGCGTGTGTTGGACAGTCCTGCTTAGCGTCCCAGGTCAACACCCTGCATCGTCTCCTAAGAATGGATGTTTGGCTCCCTGGCCTGAGCTGGTCTCACAGGGCAGTGAGACCAGGTCAGAGAAGGCGATGGAAACGCTTACAAAGAAACTGGACAAGCAGGACAGGCCCCCTCTCTCCCTAAAACTCAAGTCTTTACAGAGGGAGCAAATACTAAACCCTATTTGAAAATTGAATACGATTGGTAACAGGTTAAAACAGCTACTGAACTTGTAGGCATGACAAAAAAGGACCCCTCTCTCCGGTCAGCTTGAGATGCTCTGGGTGGAAGGTAAAAAGGTTGATGGGTGAGAGGACAGCTGTGCTGAGTGGGGTGCAATGGTAAACGGGGTGCTGTGCCCCGGGCTAAGAATCAGGTCCAGTACGAGCCTGAGACCAGGAGGAGGGGTTGGGCACTCACAGCTCACAAAGGCCTCAGGCCTGATGGGCCAGGGCAGGACCTCTGCACGCAGAGAAGGCTGTGCCGAGCCCAGGCGGAGTGGGCAGACATGGGCAATGGCTCAGGCCCTCAATCCTCACGCAGGTAGGCCTCCTGCTCCGGCTCAGCCCTGTCGTCCCCCTCCTGTGTTTTCTGACGGAGTTCTTCTGTCTGTGCTTCTGCCAACTTGGTTTCTGCTTTCTGGGAGAGCTGGCGCACCTCCTGCACCTGCGACTTCACCAGCTGAATGTGATTCCTGGCGGTTATGGAGGCCTGGTCTGCTCCTGCCAAGAGATGAGATGACACTCTGAGCATGCAAACGGGGCAGGTGCGAGTGGACACAAGGAACAGCCCCCAGCGGGCTCCACGGCTGTCACCTGCACCCCCCTTGGAGTCCCACTCCCTGCCGTCCCCGCCAGCCTTCTCTCTGCAGAGCAGACGACTCTAATCCCACATTCAGGTCTGACTTTACTCTACTGTCAAAACCCTAGCGTTTATCTCTAGCTACGAGTAGCTATCATAATTATTAAATGCAATTCCCACAAGCTTTATAAGCTACATAGCTCCTAATATAGATGTTTTATGGATTTGTTTTTTTATGAATTTAAGTTTTTAATTCTGCAAGTAGTACTTTTTTTTTGACAAATTAAGAGATCAATAATAAAACTGTCAAAGAATTCTTTCCTCACCGGAACCAGTCTTCAGATATAACTTCTGTTGGAGGTTTAAAAGGCATCTTATCTTTTAAAATGTGATCCTATACATACAGAATGCTTAGAAAAAGTTACTATAAGTTTACACAATAGCATTAATGGTAATTGTTGAACGTATTTTGCAATTTTGTTTAAAAATGTTTTTAAGCTCTATGATTTTTTAAAAAAAGATTTTAGAGAGGGGAAGGGAGGAAGAAAGGGGGGGGAGAAACATCAATGCGTGGTAGCCTCTCATGCACCCCTCACCAGGAACCTGGCCTGCAACCTAGGCATGTGCCCTGACTGAGAATCAAACCGGTGGCCCTCAGGTTCATAGGTTGGTGCCCAGTCCACTGAGCCACACCAGCCAGGGCACATCCAGAACTTTTCTGAGCCCTTTTGGTCAGTTCTGGGAAATGTGCTTTCCAGGTGGTGCTCACGCACTCTTCTGCTTCTCTCTGCCAGCTGTAAGCCTGCCCCGTGAGTGGTGGAGGTTGCTTGGCGAGTTCCACTGAGGCACCCCAGTCCCTCCCCCACTCACTGCGTCTGGACCCTGCTCCCACCCCAGGGTCACCACCATCATTATGCTACTCTCACCACTTCTGTTTCGCTCTTCACTCCTGTCCTGTTGCCACGATCTCTGATTCCTTACTTTTTTTTTGTTTTGTGTCCTTTTTAAGATTTGGTGTTTTAACATACTGGTTTCTTACTAAGAACTGCTCCTGGGCTATAATTTCTGTGAGCCAGCTTTTTGGGACCAGTCAGGTAAGTGGGGTTTCCCTCAAAGTACATTTAATTAAAAAAAAACTCTTCTGCTTAAGCCCAGTGGATGGAAAGTGATGTCCAAAAAACAAAACAGCCTGGTGAATGAGTAACTGCATTTTCTATACTGAGGCACCAAGGTGCACAGCAGGAAGCTCAGCCTACCAGGAGCAAAGGCCTGAGAACCTGCTCTACCCGTGTGCTGCCCGCTCCCCAGCACCCTGGGGAGTCGCTTAGCCCCTCTGCCCTCAGTTTCTTCACCTGTCAAGTGGGAATAACAAAAGGTCCTACTTTAAGGGACCTTTGGGGGTTAAATTAAAAGTGCCTATAAAATGTTTCCCACAAAGCCTGAAACTGACAAACATTAGTCATTCATAAACTGTCTGGGTTTTAAAAAATAAAATGCTTAAAAACTATTTGAAGACATTTTCCAATTGGCAGTAGTTTTATCATTTTATTATTTTTCATATTCTAGATGTCGACAGCCTCGCTCTGCTGGGCTGGTCCACAGGGGCATTAATTTTCCCACTGTACGAATAAAAGGTTGGTTGGATGTGTTGGAAATGGGGGCCGTTTTCCACCTAGTCAGAGCCACAGCGGGCCTTAGCCCATCTGACCCAACCCCCCATGCACAGCTGAGAGAACAACGGTGTCTCCACAGCGAACCACAGCGAAGACTGACCCACCGGTGTGGTACGCAGCCTCTGCCGCCATCTCGGACAGACTGACGGCCGTCATCCAGGTGGTCTCCAGCCTCAGGTACTCCTGCTGTTTTGAAGTCATCTGTAAGTTAGACAACGTGCGTCAGACGACACGGAGGGCGAGCACACGCGCACGCCCTGCAACACGGAAGACTCGGAGAACGGCTACGGCCGGACCCTCACCCCGGCCGCTCAGACACGCGGCGAGGCTCACCTCGACCCGGGCTCCTATGATCACCTGCCACACCTCGTCCTCCTCCTGCGAGTTCATCTTCCCGAGCAGGCTCGCGTACTGTCGGTACAGAGACACCAGGGTGTACACGGCCTGCAGACAGAGGAGTCTACGTGAAACAAGGGAGGCGCACCGGCAGGGGCAGTAAGAGCGACGCCTCGCAGATGACGTCCCGCCACGGCGGACTGCCCTCAGTCCTCCAGCCTCCCGGGCACCGCCCTGCGGTGGGAGGTCAGGCGTTAGTCCAGGATGGCAGCTCCGTCTGTCAATTTCTGTGTTTTTAAAAGCTTGTTAGTAACTCAGACATAGAGAGAAAACACAATGCAGAGGGGAACTCAGAAAGCTGAGAAAAGAGCTGCCGGAAAATACACGTAAAATAGAGGAGAATTTCAGACGGCTGTGCGTGCCCACGTGCTCTCCCTTAGCTCAGGTCGGCGGCTGCCAGGCTGTCCTCACAGAGCAGCCCCGCACTGGGGCCGGTGGCGGGCCTCAGGCCCTTGTCGCCCCCAGCTGAACTGCACCAGCTTGTTCCCCTGTCTAATAAACTGAGATACTACGGTTACGGTTTTCCTTTTAAAAACCAGAGATTCAGATCAGGGTGAGAGTATTTTAGGCTTTGTGGCCCTATAGTTTGTTGCAAGTATTAACTCACAAGAGCAGCAGGCATCAGACTGGACACGTGCCGTGAGCCAGTCTGCTCGCTGCTGGGCTAGACCCCGACCGGACAGGAGGACGCTCACCTTAGTGTACTCGGTGACGGCCTCGATCAGCGCGTAGGTGGTCTGCGAGAGGAAGGTGGAGGTGCTGTCCGTTACCAGAGACACCGCTCTTCGCATCAGTGCGTCGTTACTGAGAGAATGAGGCTCCGTTTTCTGAAAAAGACACACACATTCTCAGCTCCTAAAGCTGGAGCGGAGGAGGCCGTCACGGCCCAGTGAAACGTAACTCCCACGCCGCAGCTACACCGCGCTGCTTTGTATCAGCTGTTGCTTTTAAAGCTTGTTTGGCTACTTAAGATAATTAATAGAAATAATTCCAGAATATGCTTTCTACCTGCTTTTATTCTTTAGTCTCTACTCCAAAAAGCAAAGTATTTCTTTACATCAAAGGCTAGTAATTACACACAACAAATTTCATGAAGTTATGATCCACTCATCACCACAGGGCTAGCGGCTTGGGCTAGAGACAGAAAACTCTACTCTCGCCCCCGAAGACTTCAGACGGGCCGGAGCTCGCAGACCACATGGCAGGCAGTGCGCGCGAGCACCACGGGGGCCGGGGCAGCAGTCCGCGGGGCAGCAGTCGGGCGCACGCAGGGGAGTGCTCGCTCCCGTGCTGAATGAGAACAGCTGAGAAAAGGCTCAGCGTCGAGGATTACACTGAGCAGAAGAAAGTACACGGGTGGATGGGGGAGGGCGCCTCTGAGCGGAATGAACAGCACAGTCCTAGTGGGAAGCCCCACACTCTGACCTCAGCTGTTGTGTTTAAAGAAAGCCATTGTAACTGCCCGACTCTGCCTTTCACGTCCTCAGCAGAGCGTCTGTTGTGCTAGAACTGACAGAGAAACCAAGCCCTCTGCCATCCATTGTCTCATTCTCGCTGCAGCAGTCAAGAGGCATCTTTGATACAGGAACGAATCGAGGATGTACTGTATTTCTATTTCGTTCAGCCCGATAATTAAGTATTCTTTATGTACCGTGCACTGAGGGGCTCCGCAGGGAGGGATGACGCTCTGTGCTCACGAGAAGCCGACTCGGACATTCTGATAACTGAGGTCTTCACGGTGCCCGCATCTTCCGCGCAAGCTCCCTGCTCCTCACAACAGCCCAGGGCCACCACTCCCTTTAACAGGCGAGGCAAGGACGCGCAGAGCAGCTGGTACAGGCTTCCCTGAAGTCTCCCATCTGCGCCTCTCACGCCGAGGCTTCCGTCCTGCTCTGCTGACCCCTCAGGAGAGTGCCATGTGCGGTTGTCACACATCGCAACATGCAACGTGGAATGGTCAGAGAGGGAACCAGTGGGCCAGCCAGGGGCCAGGCCGGGATCTGGGCCTCAGGCAGACAGCCCAGATGAGGACGGCGGGCCTCTGGGTGAGATGACATGACGAGAAGAACGCCTGCATTCAGAGGGTGTTCAGGAGCCGGGCTGGGGCTGGTGGCACAAGGTGAGGATGGAGCACAGGGACAGTGAGGTGGACTTGAGTCCTGTCACGCAACGGGGAACCACTGCAGTTTTGAGGAACAGAACTGTTCCTGCAGGAGAACGACCACAGGCTCCTGTCAGGTGGCCCAGAACGGAAGGAAACGGGCTTACGAATGGTGTATGAACCGAGAGAGGACAAACCCCAAGAAGTCCTAGTTGTGGCTGAAAATGGCTTGCTGGTCAAGCAAAGGCTTTAGGGTTAAAAGACTCATTGGTGGGCAGCGGTGAGGGCTGAAGGGAGGCGCAGACAGGTGAGGGCTTGCTTGGAGGATACCGAAAATACTCACAATAAATGGAATTAACCTTGTGATACACATACCAGGGGGACCCCCAAAACCTGGGATTTATGAAAAACTATGTACTCTAACGCATTTAAACTTCAGTCCCCTTCAAAGTACTCTCCACTGTATGCAATACACCTGTCAAGACTGTTTTTTTCCATCGCTTCTGCCATTTTTTGATTCACCTCTTCGACGTCAGCAAACCATTCGCCTCTGAGGACTTTTTTCATCTGGGGGCGAGACTGGGTGAGTACAGAGGGCGGAGCATGGGGGTCATAATGTTTTTGGTCAAAAACTGCTGAATGCTCAGCACGGTGTGGGCGGGTGTGCTCATTAATCACCTGTCATGAAACAGGCAGATGTGTTGAAGGAGTCTCAAAAAAAAAAAATCCACTGAGGTCAAACACAGCCTCTCACAACAACACCAGCTGGTGCACTGATGCAGATGGGTTCCTAGAACACTCATCCAGTGGAGGAAGCCTGTCCTACAAGGGGCCTGCTCTCCAGAAGATTCCAGGGCTTTTCTTGGGCCCCCCTCCCGTAAGTATCAGGAATGTTTTGCTGAAATGGGTTTGCCAGGCTCCTGTTTAGTTCTCCCTTCCCAATAAAGCAGGCACCACTCTCACACCAGCTGTCCAGGTGACAATGCCATTCAGATGTCTACTGGGCACCTCAGACCGTCATTTCCCAAACTGAACTCCTGGCTCTTCCTCCCCAAGCCTATTCCTCTCCATCCCAGGAAATGGCAGCTCCACTCTTTCTGTTGCTTAGGCCTTTTAAAATCAATGGAATCCAGGTTCCGTACTAACCCATCAGCAGCCCGTGCCGACCACAGGAGGCCCGCTTCTCCCCACCTCCACTGCTGCCCACCCAGACCAGGAGCACTCTCATCTCATGCCTGGACTTCCTGGTCTTCCCACCTCCACACACACCTTTAAAAAGTTGTGATCAGTAAATTACTTGATACTGTACATAGAAAACCCTAAAGCCTCCACCCAAAAACTATTAGAATAAATGATTTCAGTCAAGTTGCAGGATATAGAACCAACATACAGAAATTGGTGCATTTCTATACACCAATAACAAATTATCAGAAAGAGAAATTAAGAAAAAAAATCCATTTACAATTGCAAGAGAAGTATAAGGAACCTAGGAATAAATTTAACCAAAGAAATGAAAGACCCGTACTCTGAAAACTGTACGACACTGGAGAAAGAAACTGAACAAAACACGAGTAAGTAGAAGGATGTATCTTGCTCACGGACTGGAAGGGTTAACATTGTTAACCGTCCTTACTCCTCAGAGTGATACACAGATTCGACGCAGCCCCTCCTAAAATATCAGTGGTGTTCTTCTCAGAATGAAAACTAATCCTTAAGTTTATATGAAACCATAAGTCCCCCCAAACCAAATAAATCTTGAGAAAGAACGAAGTGGGAGGTATCATTCTCCCTGATACCAAACTATACCACAAACTTACACTAATCACACAGTACAGAACTGGCAACAAACAAACAAACAAACAAAACAGTGGACTAGAAGACACAGACCAGAAACAAACCCTCGCTTATGTGGTTAGTTAATCCACCAACAAGGAAACAAACATATGAATGGAGTAAAGACAATCTCCTCAGTAAGTGGTGTTGGCAAAACTGGACAGATATGTGCAAAAATTGAAAATGGACCACTATCTTATACAATATACAAAAAGAAGTACATTTATTATAGAAGGCTCTATACATTTACCATATTTAAACTCAAAATGGATTGAAGACTTAAACGTTAGGCCTGAAACCACTAAACTCGTACAAGGAGACACAGGCAGTGAACCCGACATCACCCTTAGCAATCTTTTTAGATACATCTCCTCGAGCCAAGGAAACACAAGACAAAATCTAACCAAACGGGGCTGTATCAAACGTACGGTGTCTGCACAGCACAGGAAGCCATCAACACAGGGAACAGACCTACCGAATGGGAGAACGTATTCGCAAATGATACACCCAGTAAGGGGCAATGTCCAAAATATATAAGAAATTCATACAACTTAACACCAAAAACTTCCAACTTGAAAGCATCAGGGGGCCCTGGCGGGCAGCACAGCTGGTTAGAGCGTCCCCCGACTCACCAAGGTTGCTCGTCTGGTCCTGTCAGGGCACCTACCGAATCAGCCACAGAACGCATCTGAACAACTGATGTTTCTCTTAAGTCAATAAAGTAAAAAAATTAAAAACAAATTAATAACAATCGAAAAATAAAAGTGTCAGAGGACCCGAACATTTTCCCCAAGAGGACACACAGGTGGCCACAGACACCAAAGGTGCTCAGCACCGCTGTCGCCACAGGTGCCCACGGAACCCACAGGGGGGGCGCCTCCCACCTCGGCGTGGACACGGCAGCCGGCAGGCGCTGCCGAGGAAGAGGAGGGAAGGGAGCCTCTGAGCGCTGCTGGTGGGACTGTAGGTTGGCGGGGCCGCCACGGAAACCAGTAGGAGGTTCCTCTAAACCTCAACAACAGCCGCTGAACACGCAGCGCCCCCAATAACACGGGCGCTGCTTCCAGCCTCACACTACAGGCCCAGGCAGTCGGTGAGTACGGAGTGCTGTCCTTTGAAAATACGCACTTTTTACTTTGAAGAAAGTAAATTAAAAAGTTACATCAGCGTGTATTAATCTCATGTCGAAACCCTCTGTGGCCTCCTTTCCAGAAATCTAGAACTTGACAGAGGCCCACAAAGTCCCAAAGGCAATCTGATGCTCACTGCCTGTCCCTCCGGTGAGTGCTCGGCACCCACGGGCACGCCCTTCCGGAGAGGCTGACACTTTGGGGCGACCCCCCAGAGCCCTGCGGGCCCTCCCTGCCCGACCCCGCTGGCCCGGGCAGCCCCAGGCCCCCATCTCCAACACAACAACCCCTCCTGGCAGTTCCGGGGCGCCACTTCTCACTTGGACGGTAGACCTGCCGACCCACCCCTCCTCCTCTCCCGAGTGTCGGCTTTAGGACAGCTGGGCTGCGTTTTGCTCAGTGTAGGGTTCACAAAAAATGCTCAGTGAGTTTTGTTAAATGAAAGACTGCTTTGTTGACACACTCAGGCTGTAATACACTCTTATTTCTCCCGTCCCTCCGCCATTTGACCAACCTGACATGCTGTTCCCACGCAAAGAGGCCACCGAATGGGGACACGAGTGTTCGTTCAGCTCCGAGAAGGGGCTGGCACAGCAGAAGGTATGCGG
>PVIA01010709.1:0-49832 GCA_004024845.1 Tonatia bakeri
CTGCCACACCATTTCCTTTAACAAAACCAGAGACTTCCTTGAGTCTTCAGCTTGTTTACTTAGCATGGCAGATCTTGGCCAAAATAAACACACTGACCCAGTTAATGGAGCTGAAGATTCAACCCCCTGCACTGGTTAATGCTCCTGAAGATCACAGCCCCGCAACTCCACATGACCTCTGCTCAAAAATACATGACCAGGCCTGACCAGTGTGGCTCAGCTGGTTGGGCATCATCCCACAAAGCGAAAGGTCATGGGTTCGATTCCCAGTCAGGGCACATGTCTGGGTTGTGGGTTCGGTCCCTGGTTGGGGTGTAGATGAGAGGCTACCCATGGATGTTTCTCTCTCACATCGAAGTTTTTCTCCCTCCTTTCCCCTCTCTCTAAAAATAAATAAATAAAATCCTAAAAAAAAAAGAATGCATGACCAAATGCCCTCTGTGACGGGGTTTCCAGTCACTGGCCTGAGTCAGAGGAGGTTTGTGACTGCATGTGACCTCTCACCTGCGGCCGGCGGGTGAGTCAGGGAAATGAACGCTTACATCACCGAGCGGTATGTCTTCGTGGATCCTATTAAACTCCATTGCCCCACTGGAATCTATCGTTTCTGCATTTCCACTCAGTCTGAAGGGAACTGTTAACTACCTTTGGGAGGCGATGGTATGTCACACATCTCCCGTGCTGTTCCAAAAATTTCCACGGAAAATTCCTTTCTCTGGGGGAGGAAAACCAATCCTTTGTTTTCAGGGATGATGTCAATCAGGAGCTGGTATTTTAACTTCTCTTCCAGTAACTACCGTATTTTGCTGTGTATAATGCACACCTTTTTTTGCACAAATTTTTGAGGGGAAAATAAGAGTGCACATTATACATGGGTAGTGTCTGAAATATCTTGTCTCTGTTCTTGTGTTTTGTAACTATTTGTTACATAAAATCGCTTGTACCATAATATGTTAAAAAAAATGCTAAAATTCCTTTTAATACAAAAAACCCCAAGCATATAAATATAAGTAAATAAAAACTGTATTAAAAACTTAAAAGATTTCTTTTTCCTGGAAGTTTGGGCCAAAAACATGAGTGCACATTATACACAGCAAAATACGGTACTTCTAAGATGAATGCACAGCTCACATGTCTCAGCTGAGAGAGTAGCGGTCATGGTTCAAGATCTCGTGACTCCTTTGGCTGATCCAGTTTTGGTGACAACAGCAGGGCAGGAGGGGTTTCCTGTAACATCTAGACCTCAGGCCTGTCGATGAGTCAGAAACAAAGCCCCCTTTGATTTCAATTTCGGGGGGCTGGTGGTCTCCCCCAGGCCCGACCCACAAGACCGGGCCCGTGGGTGGGATCACATGGGGAGCTGCCTACCTGTCTGTGCTCCTGCCTACCTGGGTACCGAGAAAACCAGGCCTAGCGTGGAGACAGCACAAATATTTACCATCGGTGAAGCCGTGCCAGGTGACCCTCTGTGGAATTCTAAGCCACTGACAGCACAGCTGAGACACAGCCTGCCAACACCTGAGAACACACAGTCTGCCATCTCCCTGAAGGCGAAGGGCCTCCGGAGCCTCTGGGATCCCAGCTGGGAGATGAACAGGCTTGCTCGAGCCAGCCCGGAGCATGGGGAATCCTCTGCACTGCTAGCACACTAAATCATGGCGAACTCAGACGGCAAAGGAGAGAAAGCAGGAGGAGGAACAGCCTTCTGCCAAGGTGAAAGAAATGATATGCAAATGACTTTGCCTGAAAATTGACTTGGAAATACCCTAAGGAGTACACACGCCGACGGAATAAACATTGCCTAAAATGAAGTACAAAACAACTCTCCCTCCCCCAAACAGTCGTCTTAACTACAAAGACCCCGGTTTTATTAACTGCCTCCATGATGTACAAGCACAGAGCCTCCCTACCACCACCGCACGCTCCAAAAAACACTTCAGAATAAAATGTTTACACTCCCCAACCATTCTGTTCCTGCCTTCATCTTATACCTTTCTGTCACATTCCACGGCGACAAGAAAATGTCCTAAATGTGTTGTTTTCAACATACCATTTAGTTGTAACACAAAACTCAGCCTCCCCACAAAAAAACCTTCTTTTAATAATAAAAAAATGCCTATGAGAATCATTTCCTTTCTTTCCCCCATCTAATTAAATAGAAGGTATTTCTGTTATCTCTCCTAGAATTTGCCATCATACTTAAATTTCCCGGGGAAATTAAAATTCATGTTGTCCTCATCACATGCACAGCTTTTTAAAAAATGCAATACCACTTAAGTTCTTTAAATTCCTCCATATAGTTTATTTTTTATTGCTTGTTTGATTGATTGAGAGAGAAAGAGAGAGAGAGAGAGAGAGAGAGAGAGAGAGAGAGAGAGAAACATTCATTTGTTGTTCTACTTATTTGTGAATTCATTGGTTGCTCCTGGTATGTGCCCTGACTGGGGATTGAACCTGCAACCTTGGAGCATCTGTATGATGCTCTAACCAAATGAGCTACCTGGCCAGAGCCCACTTACAATTTAGTTACTTGTTTCCCTTTCTTCATTTGACTGGCACAGTCTAACTCAAACACATGTAAACGATATCCTTCTCACTGTGCAATAAAGTACCTTATTAAAGAATAACTCCCACTTGACTATAGGCTTTGCAACTGCACACTGTTGGCACATTTTTATTGCCTTAAATTCCATCAATCTTAAACCACATTTAACATTAGGAATGCTTTTTTTTATGGTAACCTGGTGCATCAGTATGAAGGTGTGGCCTGCGCTCCAGTTGGTTGTAGGTTTTCACAATCTACAGACGTTCTACCAAGCGGTGAACTAACAGTTTATGAATCAGCATCAGCTGAGACAGTAAAGAAACAGAAAAGTCACATGTTAATCATATAGTGTGTTCGTATGTATGAGTAGTAAGGGTGGGGAAATGACAGCGAAACCCAAAGGAAAAGTTCAGCTGTGTCTGAGCTTTAAGTTTTGTCCTCTCGAACAAACAACAACAACAGGAACACATGCGTTTAGATAAGTCACGTGAGCCAAATACTACGAGACAGAAAGATTTCTGTAACTACCAACCAAAAATTCAGACAGAAACCACAAATCACGGTTCAAGCAAACAACTTCACACCCTGGGATGTTAGTTCATTTGAGGCCAAGTACAGTTGGTGTCTCCCCCTTCTCCAGGGAGATTTCTAAGTCAGAAATACTCAGAGAAAAGACAGACCCAGCTCTGGACAGAGTGGCTCACCTGATTGAGTGCCAGCCTGAGAACCGAAAGGTTGCCAGTTCGATTCCCAGTCAGGCACATGCCTGGGTTGCAGGCCAGGTCCCCAGTTGGGGCTGGGTGAGAGGCAACCTACCAATGTATCTCTGGCATATCAATGTTTCTCGCCCTTTCTTTCTCCCTCCCTTCCCCTCTCTGTAAAAATAAATAAATAAAATCTTTTTAAAAAGTGAAAAGGAAAGAAACATTTTTAAAAAAGAGAGAGAGAGACACACACACACACACAAAACAGAACAGGAAGAAAAACACAATTGCGTCCTCCCAAACCCCTGATTCCTAAATCAGAGAACAAAATTCCCGGAATTTAAGTGGTCTACATTTTCCATGATTTCAAAAGGAAAACAAAAGTGTCCATTGTGCTTTCAGTTTTTGAATAAAAAGTGTACATGTTTCTAAATAGTCCAGACAGAGTGATGAGAAGCAAACAGTAGTGAAATCAGGAGAGTTCAGAGGCCAATTCTTTTCAAGTCTCATTCTTTGCTCTCATCCCGTCTTTACGTAAGGGGAGCAAAACCGGTCAATTGCAACTAACCACAAACACCAAAAAGAAGTCATTCATAAAGAAAAGTCTTGGTATGGGCTAGAATAATGCCACGGATATAAAAACAGCACTACGCCAAACTCCAGCTCCAGGCCAGTCAACACTAGATGTTATGCACTCATATAATAAACATACAGTGGTGTCTTTGTTCTTACCTGTGAGTGTCCTCCAGGCTCACAGAACACAAGCCACCTCCTTCTGCCGGAAGTGTCAGACTGGGCTAGTGTTCCCCTGGCGCAGCTGGGAGACGACCCTCGGGCTCCCCGCCTGTCTTCCCCTTTCCTGTGTGGAAACTGCGGCCCGCACACCCTTCTGATGGTCCACCAGCAAGTTTTAACACAACTGAGGAGGAATGCACCGGCCGGCTGTTTATACTGTTTATACTGATGATTCACTTCAATGACAGCCAGAAAGAAATGCTCGTTGGTGGAAAAGGAGTTGAGTCAGGCTCCACCCCTACCGTAAGGTTCAGTAACCCCACCCAGCTCCGCACTGAGCTGGAAGGGCCACACCTGCAGCAGCGTTTAACCTGCAGCATTGCTTCTGTAAATGACAGCTCTCGATGGGTACAAAGATAAATGGCGGACAGACCTAACAGGACAGGCAATCACCGGAGTGCCCATGGTTTTGTAAGTAACGGTAACTCGGGGCTGGGCTGTTTGCTTCTTTAAAGCTGGATGGAGGTTTCCGGGAAGAGAGGCACTTGGGTCTGACCCTCACCCGTCACAGGAAACTCAGCTTCTCTCTAGTCCCTGCATTCAAGGGCCAGACCGGGCAGGCTGGGCGATACAAGCTGCTGGTCCTGAAAAAGCTTCACGTCTAGAAGGTGGGGGGAGGCTGACAATGATAACAAGGATGCAAACTACAACACCAGACTGAACTGATCTGTGCTCACTCGAGAGACGGCACCGCCCTACAAATCCGCCCTCTCTGGGGTGCAAGCCGTCTTCAGATGCGGGTTGTCTGCAGGCCTAGATCCAGGGCCCTGAGGCCCATTGAGGGTTTGGCGGGGGGGGGGGGGGGGTCCAGTTTACGGAACTGACCACCCGTGATTCTCCCAGGGCCCAGTGGAGTGGTGCTCTTCCTCTGGCTTGTGACTGGCACTAACCTGCGCCTCTTTGATCTTGCCTGAAGTGAGTCAAGCCCCACTCTACAACCCCAGCAGGTGTGGCTGGAACAGGAAGTGTTCCCACTGATGGAAAAGGCTAACTTTCCACGTGAACTCCAAGGGGGTGGCGTGTCCACTCATTAAGTGTTCCTGGCATGTCAGCGGAGAAACGCTAAACTAGACTTTCGAGTTCCCATGGGCAGGCTGGACAATAGGCTGGGATTCCCAGAGGTGCTGGGATGACAACATCACCAGGGGAGCCAGTGACCTCTGGTGGCTGGGAGGATCAGTGACGTCTTGGTGGCGGAAGTCAGCACTGGGCTAGTACTAGAAACCCCGTCATTCCCAAACACACCCTCGGAGACAGACAGTTCCACCCGGGCTGGCAGTCGAAACCATTTTCAGCAGGACTCATTAAACAAAAATACCTCGAGTTCTCAGTGGTCAGCAGGTGAGGACACGCAAGTGCTAAGCAATCTAAATTTAAGGGTGGAAACTCCATCTTCTTTGACTATTATCTAAAGCTATAAGTTAAGCCATTGCACATTCATGCATTGGCTGGAGGTTAAAAAAATAAGAACCACAATACACTATCGTAAAATACATCTAAACAGGCTGAATAAGTAATTTAATAATCTTCCCGTTCTCTTAAAAGATAAAACACACCCAGATCTCACATTAAATATCACCCAACGGTTAGGGGCTGAACTGTGCCCCTACCCCCCCAGTTCTTATGTGGAAGTCCTAGCCCCCAGTATTTCAAACTGTGGCTCTACTTGGAGACAGAGGTTTTAAGGAGGTAACTGGGTTAAAATGAGGCTGCTAACGTGGGCTTGGACACAGACACGTACAGGGGACGACCCTGTGAGGGGATGGGGAAGGCAGAGACAGGGAGATGGTGGCCACGGGCAAGCCAAGGAGAGAGGCCTCAGAAGAAATCAACCCTGGGGACACTTGCATCTAGAATCCTAGCCTCCAGGATGTGAGAAAACGAATCTCTGATTTTTAAGCCACTTCATCTGCGGCCCTTGGTTACAGCAGTCGCCCTAGCAAACTACTATACTAATTAAAAGATCATTTCATTCTAAGTATTAATATAAAAATAAAGACAAGAATTCAGATTTCTGGTTCATAATCATTCCCCTGCAGTCAAACATTTCATTTTATTATGTGCCCCTCCCCCAACGCCCACTGTTCTGCCTTGAAAAATGCACAGAAAAACCTTCTTCTGGAAGAAGAAAAAAGCCTACACTTGACCTCTCCAACTACCATTCTGCTGCCACCACTAACATCAAACTTACTGACCACGTGGTGTCCATCCACTTACACAGGAGCTACATCTTTCTCCCCTACTCACGGAAACCAGCTTCTGCCCCGCCTCCACTAAAATGCAACCAAACAATGTAGTCAACAATGATCTCAACACCAAATTAAGAAATGCTAGCAATGGCAGGAGCAGTAGAAGCCTTACTTCAAGTCCCTCTGTCCAGAGGAAGTTAGGACCCAGCCCAAGCAGCTCCACAAGCCAGGAACAGGTGCTGAGGTAGATTCGACACAGACACACGGCCCCAGTGCAGTGCTCCTGTCCCTGCTCCCACTGCACCACTAACTGCAGGTACCCCGAACCCTCTCAGATCTAATACCGGCAGAAGGAAGGGCCCCTTTCCCAGCTCCCACTGCACCATCAACTGCGGATACCCCGAACCCTCTCAGATCTAATACCAGCAGAAGGAAGGGCCCCTTTCCCAGCTCCCACTGCACCACCAACTGCAGATACCCTGAACCCTCTCAGATCTAATACCGTCAGAAGGAAGGGCCGTTCCGCAAGGCAGCTATAGGGACAGGAGACGAGGACACAGACACAGGCTAACCAATGTAATATAGCCAAGGTCTGAGAGTAGGTATAAAAGAGCTTTCTTCACCTGGGCCCTACTGACATGCAGGGCTGCTAGTTCTTGGCTGGGGCAGGGAGGAGGGGCTGTTCTGTGTATTACTGTAGGATGTTTAGCAGGGTCCCTGGCCTCTACCCCTAGAGGGTAGCTCTCCTCAGACGTGAAAACCAAAAAATATCTCCATACTGCTAAATATCCCCTGGAGGCAAAGATGCCCCAGTTGAGACTTTGCACAGCGCGAAGTCACTGGTGGCCTTGGAGAAGGGGTGGAAGCTGCTTCTGAGGCAATCTGGAAAAGATCAGTTGCTGGTGCAGACGGGTCAGGAGCTAGGTAGAGGGAAGGGCAGTTTACAGTATTGCCCCAACGGAGGGCTATTGTTTTGTTTTTGCTCTTCCAGAGACGTAGATGACAAGGTCATAGGCTGAGAGTGGGACAGAGACTAGAGACTGAGTCAGGAAAATCAAAGTCTGGAACAACCACAGAGCAAAAGGAAACAGCCGCGTGAGTCAAGGGTGCCGAGAGTCCCAGAAGTCTGAGGCAGAGGGTGCGATGGACTCAGGGCCCCCCCACAGGTCAGAGGGCCCAGGGGACCGGGGTCGGGGCGGGGGAGGCTGGCTGGATACAGACACAGGGGTGCCACAGACACAGGGGTGCTGCAGTTTCCAAGGTCACTGGGGTTAGAGTTCACAGAAACTGGAAACGAGGAAACCTGCCAGGGATATGTTGCAATAGAATAAAGGTAAAGAAAGCCTTTAAAAAGGGTATCGTTGAGAAGGAAATAAGTAGTCTACAGACAGTCTAGGGGTCTAAACACAGCCATGGCCTTTGATTTAATAATTCTAACCCAAGGACTCTTTCCTCAGGAAATGACCAGTGATACAGCTGAGCAGTACAAACCAAGACACTCCTTACAAAAACAAAAGGAACTTTGTAAGCAGCCTTAATGACCAACCAGAGAGACAATAAACAACAGATATCTGTACGTTCGTGTCCTCGAGGAATATTTTAAAACATGGGAAAACATTCACAACACACGGCTCAGAATCATGAACTGTAAGACTATATATGACAGAGCCCAATTTTAAAATTTCACATATTTCTATGTACACATTTTTAGAGCTTGTGAGTCTTAATCTCCATCAAGGCAACAGCAGACATAATGAGATGACCAAAATAAAAATACATGTCATAAGGAAACGGGGTTAGAGTCTTGGAGAAGAAGGCAGGAGAGAGAGCTGGTCAGAGAGGGGAGGAGGGTCACTCAGAGACAGGGCTGTCAAGGGCCGAGGGCTACGTAAAGGCTGAAGGGCGGTCTCCACGCAGTACGGCCTCGTCCTTCGATGGACAGGAAGGCCCAGGTGTCTGAAGGCAGACACTTCAGTTTCACGGTGTGGGCAGAGTGCAGTGTGCAGAGCGACAGGAGGGGCTGGTAGCCTTTCTTGGAATTCCCCGCAATCTTCACCGGGGAGGGCGGCCGCAGAAGGCGCACCCACCAGTGACCGGGGGTGGGTCTGCCAGAGGTGAGTCACACAGAAAAGCTGCTTCCATTCCCACTTACATCCCTTGGGGATGATTTTTTTCTAAATTCAAATCTCAAAATAATGCTAAAAACTCACAGCGATTCTTTAATTCCATGTTGCTGACCATTAAATGCCCATCTTGTGAGTTTACCCCACTTACAAAATTGGGATGGCCTGTCCTGTCAGGTGGGATTTTATGAAACACCACAAAGGGTCACATGAGATCAGCATGTCCCAAGGGAATGCAGAGGAAGGATATAAAAGGTAATTCAGTGTTAAGCTGACATAACCAAAGGGAGTGAGAAAAGTGCTGAGCTGACTTCATTCAAATTAAGATCTTAACACAAAACTTGAACTTCAGAGTCGTGTCTCAAAAATGTATCAGTGCTTGTATGTTGTTTGCTTTTGTGTCTAATCTTGGTAGGATTTGTCAATTACTCAGATCATCTTGAGATTTTTTTGCCTTTAAAAGTCATCATGAATTCACCCACAATCTGCAGCCTTCAAAAATCACATTTCTAGAAATATCACAAGTTATCATAAATGGGCACCATAAAATATTGGCTAAAAGGCATCGTTCTAAGTAAGATTATAGTCTTATCCCAAATATATAAGCTATTTCCATGTATATATAATATATATATGTATTTCTATATACATATATAAATGTAGGCAAAGGACCAGAAGGAAGGAAAATAGTAACAAATCACTCTCTCTTTCCGGCTATTTGGACTGCAGGTCAGCCACTGCTTGACGCTTCATCTTTTCCGATGTCTAATTCCTTTATTATCAGGAAAAACCCACAATTTGAAAATCGCTAAAATGTATTGTCACTTATTTGGAAAAAATGAGTAACCAAATGAAGAATCCAAATGCTGGTGATGGCGGTGGTGGTGGGGGCTGGGGACCCAAGTTTGTCTGTTTTGTTCAACACCAGCTACAGCAGAAGAGAAACGAGGACACTGGGAGAGGGAGGAATACATTGGACAAAACAAAGATAACATAACACAGTCGAAAATCTTTCCATAACACAGGCAAGGTTTGCTGATTGCAGTGCAAGGTCTTGAGTGTCCTTACAAGGTCACGCATCAAATCCTCCTCTTGTGGGGTAGCCCTTTCTTCCGAAGCCTTATAAGAAAGGACACCGTGTCGTTTACCTGCCTCACAGGTTAACACAATTAAGTGACTTCACCAAAACATCTGAGAAGGAAATTTTCTCATCAAGAAGGGGACAGGCCTCTTGAATCTAAACATCAGTCAATAAACACAATAGCATGCACCTGCTCTACTCAGGATACCAGCCAAGACCCAGCGACTTGTCTTCAACCCTGGAGAACTCACAGCTCCCAGACAGCCCCCTAATTTTAGAAACGGCTGTGTTCCTGACCTTCAGTGATTTTAGAGCACTTACTCAGAGTCCTGAGCACACTGTCACCTGGAAGAACCACCTCAGTTCTTGTGATCCTGGCCAGTCCCTTTGGCCACACCCAGGCCGGACCTCTCCCTTCAGGTCTGTCCTCATTTTCCATCATCTCCTTCACGTGTCCACGTGGAGATCTCGGAGCCCTGACACCGGCTTCCACTTCTGCCTCCGCGCCTGCTCCCCAGCTGACCCCCACTGTTCAAGGTGGAATTTCCTCTGTCCGGTTCCTCTCTTTATCCTCACACACCCAGTCTATCAATAGGCCCAAAGTACTCAGTGACCAACCAACCAACAAACACACAAGCAAACAAAAAACCCAGCTACGCTCTTTCCTCCAGCCTGGATGTCACCACCCAGGTGTGCAAACCATCCTCTCTGACACAGGCCAGGGCAACAGCCTCTGGGACAGACACTCACACCAAGCCACTCCTTTTCTGGCAGCTCTCTGCTGGCTTTCCACAACCTGAAGCATAAAATGCAAATTGCTCCAGGAGGCCCACACAGCCCGGGGGGTCCTCCTCCCACTGGCTCTGCCCCTCACAGCTCCTCCCCCGTCACAGGCTCCGCCCCATCCCACTGGCTCCTCCTCAAACCTCTGAACTCACAGCCACAGGAGCGCCGGGCATCACACTGGCTGGGCGTTTTTCGGAAGGCATCTCTCCCAGACCCTCTCTAGGTGGCTCTCCTGAGGGAGAGGCCGTAAGTTTCTTCATGCTGACGGGAACATCAACTGGTACCACACTTTAGGAAAGCAAACTGGTAATATGCCCCCAAAGTATTTAAATCCTAATATTGCTGAATTTAGGAATCCCATTTCCAGGGAGGTATCATGAAAACATAATCCAACTTTTTTTTAAATCCTCACCTGAGGACATATTGTTTTTTTCATTGCTTTTAGAGAGAGAGGAAGGGAGAAAGAGAAACATGGATGTGAGAGAGAAGCATCAACTGGATGCCTTCCGCATGCACACAGACAGATAGGGGATTGAATCCACAGCCCAGGTACGTGCACTGACTGGGAATTGAACTCACAGCCTTTCGGTTATGGGACAACACTCAAACCAACTAAGCCACACGGGCCAGGGCAATCCAACTTTAAAAAAATTACACAGTCACTGCACCTTTGCTCTCTTACAGCAAACACTGGAAATTTAAACAGGAGTAAATAAGATGTTGTACGCTGCGAAAATGGAATGCCGCAGAGCACATATTAGACTGTTAACTGGCGAAAATGGGCTACAAAAGTCAACTTACATTATGATGCAAATTATGTAAAAATACACATTCCCTACCAGAAGATGACTAAGAGGAAAATGCCAAATAGTAAGAGTGATTCTCTTTCTGCTGCTGGTAGCTTTTTCCTTATAACTTTTTCCTGATTTAGAACACTACACATGTGTAACTTTCACCATTGAAGGGGGAAACCCCCTTCTTACATTTAACATAAATATCAATATACTCACATAATGCCATAAGTAGTTGTTAGTTTTCAAGATACCATAGGAAAGGCATATTTAAAAGCTCAATGTTTACACTTAAAGCTTCTATACAAAAAAGAACAGTAAGTTAAATGAGAAAATACTATTTACAAAGAAGTCTTACAAATCAATGAATTCACAACTCAAAGGAAAAAGGGACAAAGGGTGTGAATCGGCACTTCAGAAAAGAGAAAATAAAAATATACGAAGAGATTTTCAGCCTCACTGCTTCGAGGCATAAAATGTGATATTTTAACCTTCCATAATGGCAAAGATCAAAAGACCGCTAAAACGGAGCAATACAGAGCCTGGGAAAAACCGCTCCTCTCAGGCAGCGGAACCTAGCGGAACACTCGGGAGGGCCATGCCCCAGTACCAATGAACACTGTCTATGTTGATGCCCCTTCGTCCAGGAATTCAACTGCAGGAATTTACCTACAGAAACACCTGCACGTAGATATATCCATAAACTCTACAGAGCTTTTAAAACTTCGTGGCAGAGACATAGTAGGTATATTACTGTTTAACTAGGAGGAAAACACCATGTTGCAATCTAGCAGCTAACTTGGATGAAACTCTTAGTACAGGAATACATTTTCACTGCGCTTTGCTTTACCGCACTTCGCAGATGTTGAGGTTTTTACAGATGGAAGGCAAGACCCTCCCCAACCCCACGATTCCGACTTGCTTTACCGTGGTGGTCTGGTGCTGAGCCATCGATGTCTCCGAGGTCTGCCCGTTCGTGGCAGCCACTGTTCTAGGCCCTCTGAGAGCATCACTTACTTTCATCTTCCCCACAACCCCGTGCACAGGTACTGTTGCTGCCCCTGCCCTCCAGGTGAGAAAACCGAGGCTTAGAGAAGTTTATATTCATGTGGCCCTCCCTCTCAGTGCACCTTTCTGCCATGCCTCTTCCGTCCAGACTAAACACCACATCCATCAAGTCCTGGGGAAGTGGGGAAGATCATCATCAGTGAACAGACACAGGATGGGTTGGATGGGCAGAAAAACAAAACCAGAGCCCCCGCATGGCTGGGGGTGGGGGGAACCACTGTAGGAGTGGAAGTATTCTGTAAGTACCAGAAGTTCAAGTCAAGAGATGCAAGGGGCTGGGGACACCTGGGGGCAATAATCACAGTGATTAATCAGAAAACGTCCCTTCCTCTGCTCTTCCTGCTGCCACCTTCATCGTGCAGGTGAAAGCGGGAGTGTGGTCCAAAGACTGGAAGTACAGGTATCCAAAGACAGCCAGGAGGGACATGCAGGAGTCACGTGAAAGGCCACTGCTGGCCCAGCCCAGCCCTTACCCGTGGCTGCAACCTGACCAGTACAGTGACAGGTTCCGATGGTGAGAAAGGGGAAAACAGGAGTCACCAAAATAAAGACCAGACACAACCAAGGATCGCCAAACACGAAAAGACAGGGGCTGTGAAGGGGTGGGCGATGGGGATGGGCTTGCAAGGGGCATGTGCAAAACAGAGCTGGAAAGAGAAGAATTTTAAATATGCACAATGAATACCTTCATAAAATCTGAGAGGATTATCAGGGCATCGAAACAAGCACAGGCCGGCATGCGAGAGGAGAAGGAGAGAGGTCTGAGAGAAGGAGCCAGGAGCTTTCACTGCAAACCACAGCCGTGCAGCTGCCTGCACAGGAAACACAGGGAGTGCGGTGAACACCAAGAGGGCTTTCACTTTGGGGTGGGAGGAAGAGGAGGCGGCCCAGGCATGTCAGCCGCCCCCCAGCCCCTCTGAATTTAGACAGAGTGAGCACTTTCATCGTTTTGTGCCTGCTCCCAGATTCACACACGTGGGCAAATGCCGGGAGACTGGCTCTTTGTTTCACACTGGATATTACACACTTTTCTGCACCCTGCTGCCCACGTGTCGGCTTCTCCAAGCCAACTCCAGCACACCTCTGACTCCTTCCCTTCCGTGGATCCGCAGTGAGGCGCGGCACAAACATTCTACACCGTTGCCACTTCTCAACGGGTGGGCATTTGCATTTTCAGTACTTTGCCACTATAATGGCGAACAGAAACGGGATGACTTTGCAGTCACACATACAGACAGACACACTGTTATTTCTAGAAGACAGATGTCCAGGAGACAGGCTGCTTAGTGAAAAGGTACATTAATTTTTCATTTTAATGTGCATCGCCATATTAAAATTAAAGGTGGGAATGTGATGGAAATTCACATTTTCATCGGTATCACCAAAGCACTGTTTCTACTGCGCGCGGGCTACATTCTTTTCTACCTGTATCAGCCAGGTGGGTTTTAAGTAACGTTTCATCGTTGTTTTCATCTGCACGTCCCTAGCAGATGAGAAGGTTTTTCATGGGTTTGCTGGCTGTTTGCACTTGCTCTCAGTTGAGCTGCACATTTTGTCTGTTTTCCCTGAGGTGTCCTTTTCTTGCCAGTTCGTAAGGTATTAATATTATAGAATGTAACACCTTGTCTATTATGCATTTTCTAAGTACCCTTCCCCAAAGTGCCACTGTCCCCCAAGAGTACCCCACACCCCCAAGAGTATCCAAGTATTTCTTGTATTTTCTGGCAAATCTGAATTGCTTGTTCACATTGGAAGACTCTGGATTTATTTCTGATTATAATATAAGACAGAGGTCTGTCCCTCTCCCCACTGCTTGTAGAGTTGGTTAGGTCAATATCATCCAACGAATAATGCAGTATTTTCTCAACAGTACTGAACTGATCATCTTATTATATATTAGCTGCTCTTACTTAGTGAAACACAGTCCTGGATTCTCTGTTCTGTTCTACTGAACTGCTTGTGGAACCCTTCACCGATACCACATTTGTCAGCGTACTGTGATCACTTGCAAGCCGGGTATGCCCTCACTGCTTTTCTTTGCCGTATCTGCGTGGCTCTTCTCAAGTGTGTTATGCACTTATTTTTGTATATAAGCTTCAGGATGATTTTACTCAGTTCAAAAGAGACAAAGAGAAAACCCACTACTTTGGAAATTCAAAACGGGATTGCAGTAAATGTATTAATTTTGGAATACCCTATATATGTTATATTTTTTAATTTCGTGTCTTTCTGTAAAAAGGACACAGGTCCCATACTTGTTCAATTTTTTTCCCCTTAAGACATTTGCTGCTGCTGAGAAAAGGAATATTTAACTTTCATTTCCAGATGCTCATTGTCAAAACAAAGAAAAGATGATAATTTCTAGAGACTTTTTTTATCTAGCTACCTTGACAAATTTTCCAATTTTAGATTCTTTTTTGTGAGAGGCTCTCGGTTTTTCTAGACAAACATTTCACTGTCTTACTGAATTCTCCAGAGCCTTTAAGAAAATGTTAAATAATTATAAAAGATGTCCCTGTATACTTCCTATTTATAATTGAAATAATTTTAGTGGTTTGTCTTTCAGGAAATGTATTGTTGGGTGATTTTTTTTCTTGGTACTATGTAGCCTTTCCATGTTTAAGTGATTTATTTTTATTCCTAGTTTGCTTTTTTTAGATTGTAATGCATTAGGAGTGGCTGCTTGACTTTGTCAGATGGCTATCCAGCCTCTGTAGAAACTTCTCTCCTTTAGTATGCTGGGGTAGAACAATGGGTGATGGTGATGAAATTTCCCAACAGTGAATCAACCTCGTATTACTAGCATAAATTATTCATTTTAGTGCATTGGCTTCTTGATGCACTCAAGAGTACACCTGTTAGGGAATCATTTTAAGTTTTTGCATTGACTTGCATAATTAATATTGGTCTATGCTTTTCTTTAAAATTTACCAGGTATTAAAATTATGCTAGTTTTATAAAACCAACTAGAAAACTCTTCTTTTACCATGACCTAGAACAGTACAAATAACACTGTTTTTTAAAGGTTAAATTTTCTGTTTTTTAAAGGTTAGATAAAACTCAGCTGGAACCCCACAGGGTCCTGGGGCCATTTTCAATGGTGATTTTTAATCATATTTCCTACCTCTTTGACAGTAACTGGCCTTTTCAAGGTTTCCATGCTTCTTGAATCAATTTTGATAATTTGTATTTTACTGAGAAGTCATCCCTACATTTTCAAATGTGTTGCCATGGCATTTTCCTAGAAAGCTGATTGATCTCCCCATGTCTCCTTTCTTATTCCTATTATTTATTTTTGCTCTTTTTTTTCCATTAGAATGAAAGCTTATTTTATTGGTCCTTTCAAATAACTAGCTACTAGATTTATCCTTTAAATTTTATTTTGTTTTATTAATTTTAACTTTTTACTTCTTAATTCCTCCTTCCTCACTTTTTATTTTTTGTCTATTTAGTTGTTCTTTTTCTAATGTCTTATGGTACATACTCTATTCCTTGGTTTTCATCTTTTCAATAATGAAGATAGCATTCCCTTTCTAGGTAATATGTTCTACAATATTTTGAACTTCTATAAAGAACAAGAAAGAAAAGTACCTAAGAGGATAATTTTAAGAGCCACCATGCAAATAAGCAACGGAACTAATTAACCCACTAGCTAGCCTTCTCAGAGCAGGGGACTGACCCACTAGCAGGAGGAGGAAGAGCTGTCCCATTTCCTTAGAACAGGCCAAGTTTAAAAGAACTGCATCCTCTCCCTTATTGCAATAAGGTTTTCTCCCTGCATTTTGCGTTTTGGGAAAAGTGGCTGGGTTCCTACACAGCTTAAAAAAAATTCACCACCAGAGTAAATGCTGCGATCAGTGTGCCTTTGGGTTCGATATTAAATCTTCTGTTGTCAAACAATGTTCCAAACGAAGGGTGCCACAGACCCTAAATCAGCCAAGTGTTGCTGTTATGTCATGAGAGTGAGCTTACTAATTCAAGAATGTGGCTAATACACCTGAGATGCAACTTCGGGACAGGTGGATGCAGAACTCTCAGGTGATTCGAAGAAGTCCTCACTCAGAACCCACTGTCCCCGGGTTCGACAATGCACCACTGTAAGGAGCACCCTTGCCCACGTGATTGATTCAGATGGACGCTCTTAAAAACTGTCACTGAAGGGACATTAAGAGGGCCTGCTTATCATCCCAGAGCGGGTGCCTCTGACCTAATTAGAAAAGTGTGTGAGGCCAGAAGCAAAGGGAACTTGAGAAGATTTAAAGGGCCCCAATGTGGCCTGGGGAACAGGAAGATGACACTCAAATAAAATCACATTCACTTATGCTCTACAATTGAGAATTATTTTTATGATCTGGAAAGAGTGTGGACTCCCGTTTCCACTTTTAGATCCGATGACAACGGGCAGAGAAGGAGGCTCAACCTACTTACGGGACAAATTTTAGCAGCTCTGACTCACTCATAGGTGAACAACCAATGTGTCGGTCTGTTAGTTAGAGCAAATGTTTCTATTTGGGTTGCCCCCCTAAGTCCCTGTAAGAACGGATACCAAAGAGAAATTTTGAACACGATCTAGATTTAATTTTTTTTTTCACTTTGTTCCTGAATATTTTCCCCAGTAAATCTCGGTAAATAAATTATTGTTCTTAAACCCCTATTATAAGAGAGATTCTTTGGTGGCAGAAACCAGGTAACGTTCCCAAGGGTCTCTGAAACCAGTGAGAAGATAACCCAGCCCTTCTTGTTAGGCTGCAGGCACTTCTGGGGTAAGGACCACAGCTCTGCATCACAGGGACATCCTGTTGTCCAGTCTGCGGGTCCTGGCCAGCAGCCAGGCGTCGGACACCAGCGTCTGTGACAGAGTACAGAGGCATGGTCACGCGTGTGTCTGTGCCCCCAGAACATTACTGGGGGGTGGACATGGGTACTGCTGGTAGTAACAGATGTTACAAAGGTGATTTTGGATTCAGGGGCCCTAAGCTCTCAAGTCTCCTAGAATCTATTGGCTGGTTCTGTGCAAGGTGATCAACCCAAGCACAGCTGGCCCTGGTACAGCTGGGGTTTAAACTGCTTGGCCCCATTTATATAAAGGGGAGTTTGGGGGAGTTTTTTCTTCAATAACTACTATAAATGTATTTTCCTTAGGATTTTCTTTTTAAAGATTTTATTTATTTGTTTTCAGAGGAGAAGGGAGAGAGAAAGAAAGGGAGAGAAACATTAGTGTGTGGTTGCCTCTCATATGCCCCCCAACTGGGGATCTGGCCTACAACCCAGGCATGTGCCCTGACTGGGAATCAAACCGGCAACCGTTTGGTTTGCAGGCTGGCACTTAATCCACTGAGCCACACCAGCCAGGGCGTGACATTTCTTTACTCTTAGCTTGTGTTATTTTAGGGATACAGCATACAATACACATACCATACAAAATATGTGTTAATCAGCTATTTATGTTATGGGTAACATAAACAGATGATTAACACATATCTAATCAACTAAATAAAACTTCTTTTATTTAACTTCTAGTAAGCTATTAGCAGTGAAGTTTGGGGGAAGTCAGAAGTTAGAAGCAGATTTTCAACTGCTTGGGAGGGTCAATGCCTCTAACCCCTGAGCTGTTCAAGGGTCACCTGTACCTTAATAAGTTCCTATTGCATCAGAAAAAAAATCCTGGGACAAGGTCCCTGACCCCTAGTTGGTATGCCCACAGCCCTAACGTCCTTGACCCATTCTTCAGGGCGGAAGGAAGTACTACTCCAGAACTATGAGTCATAGTTCATACTGGAGGCCCAGCTCTGGCTATAAACAAGCAGTATTTCCAATTCCCAGAAAAATGTTTCAAGCAGGATATTTGGTGGGTTGTTTTTTTTTCCTGCATGACATTCTGCTTCTCATTGGTCAAAATTAAATGGGATAATCTCTCTGTTCCAAGGTCAGTGGTCATCAGCTACTTGGTATCATTAAGAAATAAACTGGTTGGGCCAGTTAAAATTTCCAGGTATTCTCATATTTTCAAGGACTTAAATTTCACTTTCTGGTGGGACTTTTTCTAACCATTTCTATTCTTTGCAAACAACTACGGGCTAAAGCTTCGAGAGAAGGACGCAAACGGCAGGGCGGCAGGGTTTCACAGTGGGGAGGACAGGGGACGGGCGAGCGGCGGGCTTGCACCTGGGGGTCACCTGGACTCCATCACGATGTGGCCCTGCAGCCCTGCAATGACCTGTTACCTGTGGAGATGCAGTGGTGGGGAGGCCATTGCTTCCTGCGGGCTTGTCAGTGCTGTGCATGGGCCTAGTAAGGTCCAGGAGAGGTGGCCAGTAGGCCCAAACACACACACACACACACACACACACACACACACACACACACACGTAATGCCGCCCATCACTGTCGCTTTGGTGTGGCAGCCCGTCCCCTTGCCTCTTCTCTGACCTGGCCTCTCTTTGCTGCTTCGTATTATTTCTCCCACAAATCTTCAGCCCGAATGCCAGATATCTACCCCAAAGTTACCATGACAGGCAAAAGTGGAGGGTGTGTCTGCTGCTTAGGCGTGTGTGTCCCCCACGGACTTGTGTCTAGGGACAGGGGGTGGTGTCCCAGTGTGAACACAGCTCCACACACGCCACATACCAGTTTTGCCCAACTGGAAAACTGGTGTGTCATCTTCAAGCTGATTTCGCTGAGCTCCGTACGCCCCTCCTAGCCTGGAAGTTTCAACCTGTCCTCGGTGCCTGGGGGAGGCCTCTTTGATTCCTCTGAGGGTCACTTCACGGCAACTAAGGTGCAAGTACGAGGATGAAAGGAATTAAGAAAGCCTTCATACCGAAGCCAGTGTCTGCACTGGACCTCATCAAGTAAGCAGGGCAGAGAGAGAGAGGAAGAGGAAGAGAGAGAAAAAACCCAAGACATAGCATGAAGAATGGCACAGAAAAAAAAAAAAAACACCAGAACATGTAGAGGAAACTGAGGCAGTTCAACCTGAGGACAACGGTCAAGCCGGGTGGAAATGGAAGGAAGAGGGAACTGGGACGCCCCAGGACTACCAGGCGCCTGAACACCAGGAAACGGGCGTGGGGCCCTGTGCACAATAATTTTCTTTCTTTTTTCAATTGCTGGTGGTTCCCACCATCTGTCCATGGTCTCACCTACTGACTAATGGAAAGCTTGAAGTTTCGAGATTCTGGATCCTACGTGTTGTCTATTCTTATTCTACACTGATTAACTTAATCATCTCAGGTCCCCTCCCAGCTGACAAACACCACAGTCCCTGTCAGCTGGCCCCCCACGCCCCTCCCTCAGTCAAAACAACCCAGGCTACTTATGATTACAAAACAAACTTTCCAATATTTTTACCAAACACATTTCTCCTAAATATAACTTCCACGATTCTGAGAAAGGCCAAATATTTCTGCCAGGTGACTGGCATATTTACCCGTCTCCCAACTCTGTTGCTCCTTCGCTGTGTGCGAACGGAGAGGGGGGGCCCTGCTGGCTGGGCGCCAGGCCCCTCCCACTCCCACTGACCCGGGACTGTTCAGGCAGCAGCCAGGCGGTGTGGCCGTGCAATCCACATCTGTTAGTTAGCAATTAAGAAGACTAATGATCTAAATAGCAGGAAACAAACAGAGGTCCTAATAGATGAGGAGACTACGACCGATTCTATGTTACTCACTATATTTGGCAGATCACCTTAGAATATCTCATTACTCATAAAACAATATTTATCCAGTTAGTCAAACTCTCAACCCAAATTCTCCCATTGAGATGCTTATAACCTATTCGTCTATTTGATGGAATGGTGAGTTCCTGTCTTTCCTGCTTTCTAGTGTTCATCTGTTTTCCTTTTCTTTCTTCATTGTACTCAGCATATTTGAGTACAATTCATTTCATCTCACAAATCATCTGATCTTTTCCCTGCTGCTTTTTTTAGCACCTTCTTCTTTAAAAAAAAAAAAACTTTGACATAAACGGCTCTCAGAAAAATGTACAATACCTATGAAACCCTTTAGACAACGAATGTTCAATGCTACAAACGTGACAGACACCCGATCTGAAGACCAACTGAAGCTCCAAACCACGCAATTCCCACACATCACAACCTGTTGCCAGTTAGCGTCATGTCAGGTGTCTGTCAAGTCACAAGAGCAATTCTCTCGTCTAGATGCCGACTCACTCCTTCGGCTGGGGCGGCCCCACGACGCCCTGCCCAGCGGAAATGGAGCGGTTCTGTTAGACCATATGAACCCCGAAGTCAAGGGACTCGATCCTCCTTCTGGCCCGGACAGCAGCCACCTGTCACTATCACCAATGTTCGCCGTGAAGAAATGGATCACCTGCAACTATTGCGTAAATGCACGAGTGCCTAAAAGGTGACTCGCAGGTGTTTACCATGATGAACCTGGTAATAAGGTCAGCAGGTCCCTCAAATTCAAGACACGTTTAGTATTTTGTTTTGTTTTGTTTTTTAAATTAAAAGTCATTCTTTGAAACGGGTTATTTTCTGTGGCTAAAAGCAATGGCTTTTTCACAGCAGCCGATTTGAACTAGGTTTGCCTGAGTCAGGCTAAGATTCACTAGGACAGAAATTTAAATACTGAAAGCATTTTTCTCTTTACTTCATTACACCCTGTAAACTGCAGTGCAGAGTTATTATTGCTCAAATGCTGCACGTTTTTAGGGTCTGATTCACAAGACATTGTCTCAGACAGTTTGGCGAGACTTAATTTGTCAGATAGGCCAACTACCAAATGGAGAATTTCATTAGTTATATAAAAAGCAAAAAGAATTTGAAAAATGTTTTCACCAGTTGTCATTATTTTAACATTTACTAATTTGGATGCAGCTAACTTGGTTTTTTAAGTTACCTTAAAAAAAAAAAACCTTTTATTCTTGTATATGTACCAACTCTACACAGTATTAGAGCTAATATTAGAGTAAGAAACCCCAGCACTACATCTAGATAAAGTATTACTTCCACTTTCCAAAACAACTGACCTCCCGAAACTGAAATGTAAAAAGGCAGGAAACACTGAATCCTACAGGAAGGGATTTTATTATGACAATGACTTCCCCACTTACTGTCACTCTACTTGTGGTCACTTTAACTTGCCAATTTGATTTCTGGACAATTTAAGGAGTAATTTCCAATTCGGTGCTAATTAAGTATGCAATAAGGCCTAATAATATCTACCAGTCACACACACACACCCCAGCAGCAGAGCAATGGGGCCAATAACAGTAACAATAATGAGACCCTTACACAGTTGCATACACGCTGGTGAGCATTCTAAGGCCCTGAACATCCACGATGAGAAAATGCACAATAAACTGAATAAAACACACAAACGAGCGTGAACAGAGCCATGAAATAAAGGCATGGGCACAGAGATAAACCCGGAAGGAAGAAGGAGGCGCTAACCAGGAAAGACCCGCCCCAAAGACCAGTACTGAGCCCTTCACAAAGGAAGGCTTGTGTGAAGCAGGGACAGGCAGACTGGAGGGGTGCAGGCTGGCGGGTGGGGGTGGCAGGGGGTATATCCACTTGTTGTAAAGGACCTGCTCAGTCCCTGTGGATAAACCACAGCTGTGTCCTCTCCTGAAGGAGGAGGGCGCCAGACCACCACGCTTGACCTTGACCATGCATGAGGCTCCTGGGAGTCCAATTAAAAGCAGACTCTCTGATTCAGTACATCTGGGGCTGCGCCTGAGATTCTGCATCTCTCACAAGCTCCCAGGTGATGCTGCTGGTCTGCGGGCCAACCTGGAGTAACACTGCCCTGGAGGACAGCCCGGGCCGGGGGAGGAGAGTTTAACGGAAAGACCATGGCTGGCTGCGTCTCCAGTCCATATGTAACATGAGAAAGATGAGCCCATGTCTAAGGCCTCTTTCTGGCTTTAAAAACTTGGGAGTAGGAAGGGCAGTTTATAGCCTGAAGAGCTACAACCCTTAAGTCAGGTATGGAAGAGAAGACCAGAGTTTGAGGGGAAAAAAAGTGACTAAAGAGCTATATATTTTATATTATCATACTCCATTTTTCCAACAGAATTTCAGGGTGACTAGTATGCCCATTTACAGCTAAGGTAACTAACCCCATCTGATTCAAACACGAGCTCTTCCGTCTCCAAGGCCAGCACTTTTCACACTGCGCAAGCGCCCACACCAACAGCAAAGTGGGGTGGGAACCCCGGGCCCGAGGGGACCGCCAGCAACTCCAAATAGAACTTTAAATATTCATGCTAACTTTTCGTTTCCCCTGTAATATATCCATATTTGTTTAAAGACAAAAGTAACATTTTTTAGTAACTTATCCAATACAATAGGCCCCTATGTGTATTTTGTGGCTTTATGAGCCCAGAAACCAAAATTCCTTAGTCCAGTTTGAGAGGCATTGAATTATACCCATCTTCAGAGGGACATTGACATCTGTCACCAGATGCCTTTGGAGGCCCAGCAAAAAAAGGGACATGTCCCATTGTCCAACTAAGCACATGGCTGGTGGCACTCCCAGCGACAGTGTTTCAACTGGCACCTACAAATGCACTTTCTGTTGATGTAACTTTTTAACCTGAAAGTTCTGTCGAGTCTTTTAACCATAGCCCTAGAACTGAGTCAGCGCCAGGGCAGGCAAATGAAAATCACATCTCACGGGATGAAACTGCCCACACCACGTTGGGCGCAGTTTGAAAAGGGGCACACTGTGGCTATGTGGCGCAGAAAACGGACAGGCGGACAAGCATTCAACTTCGTGGCAGCCTACTTCGAAGAAAAAAAGCAATAAAACTCACTACTATATCATTTAAACGAAATGACAGCAATATTTGAGGTAAAGTTTTCATTGTAGAACAATTGCAAAAAAAGTATTGCAAAAAAAGTACAGAGTTCCCATATACCCCATATCAGTTCCCCTGTTATTAACATTTTGCTTAGTACGGTACATTTGTCACAGTTAATGAATCAAGATGGCTAGACTGTCATTAACTGAAGCCTATACTTTATTCAGATTTCTTGTTTTTCCCTGAAGTCCTTTTCCTGTTCCAGTATGTTAATTTTGGCCTTCTTGGAATTTAAAATTCACCATAGAAAGGCTATTTAAGCAAACATGGCAAACACAAGCATAAAGAATTAAAATGACACTGCTCGAGGCATCCTAAGCCCCAGAAGAACGCACGTCTTAGATAAAACACCATCAAGAGTTAGTTTCTCAACGGTCCGGCCTTGATCTACAGCCACAGCACCCGCCACCTTAGGGAACTCACGCTTGTCAAAGACGGAAGAACAGTAATATGAAGAGCAGCAATCTGGGAGTCGGCTTTGGGTGCTAAGCCTGGCTCAATCACGCTAAGCTTTCATGTCATTTAAATCAGGTCAACAGATAGCTTCATGGGCACCAGAAACCTATCAAATACTCCTACGGGTCCTGCGGGGCCCAGAGGCGCCTACTCCGTGGTCCTCTTCCCAAAGTGAGTTTAATCGGGTTAAGAGGTGAGCGCCTACAAAATTAACCCTGAAGGTTTCCGAGTGCAAGGCAAGATGACAACACAAGGTGTCGAAAGCGAGCGCGTGGTTACCTGGGAAGTGACTTCACCGAGCAGGCGACACTCACCCTAGGCACTCCAACAAGGAAGACGCCATGTCAGAATGATCAGAAAGGGACAGTTAACCTCTCCAGGCTAGAGTTTATTTCGAAAGGGAAGGTGTTAGGCTACATGGTGGAGATTGCCTCCTGGGTCTAAAATTCCCCAAGTCCTTCATTTCTGTGATGGAAGGAAGACACAGTAAGGGCAGCAGCAGGGACACCCCATTCTGTCCTCGGCCACGTGACCACAGCCGGGGCTGCCCCAGCTACCAGAGGCTCCCCCCACAGACGGGGAGCTTTCCTTGCTCGAGGATGAAAGCAAATCCTCCATTCGGGCCAATGACTACAGCACGCTCGCAAACAACGTTCTACAAGATAAATTATGTTCAAATAAGATAGCCTGCCAATAATTTCAACTTGAAAGAAATATATTTTACTGCCTTAACACTGTGTTATGTAATCCACACGCTTCACTGATGTATTCATTAAACCAGGCCCCTCCGAGCAGTTCTGGAGAACACACACACACCCAGACACACAACTTTCACTCCTTACAAGGCTACCCTGAGGTTTCAGAGTTTCCGTGACATTTCTAAGTGCGTGCATTCCTGAAAGTGAGGTTTCTCAACCTTGGCAGTACTGACCATCTGACGGGACACTTTCTAGAGGAGGGCCGTCCTGTGCACCGCGGAAGGCTGAGCAGCATCCCTGGCCTGACCCCACTAAAGGACCGTCAAAACTGTCTCCTGACGCTGCCCAGCGTCGCCCAGAGGGAGGACGCAAAATTGGAAGGAGCAAAGCAATTCATGATATGCATAAATAAATAGGATTTCAATAGCAATGTGAGATTTCAATGTGGATTAAATGACTTAAAAAAATCTTTTATTAGACCCTATACACCAGTATTTGACTCAGAAAATAGAATCACTACAGATAACCAGAAAAGCCAAATTATGGCTTTTCCCTCCTCAACTCTTACGAGTTATTACTTTCTAAAGCAATGACGAAAGATACTATACAGATCTGTTAATTCCCTAGAAACGAGGAACCAGGGTTAGAGATCCCTCTCCGCCCTGCCCACCCCACAACTCTAAAACAAATACCAGAGTCTCCGGCCGGCAGCCAAACCAGCCGAGCGTAAGGCAGGAGTTGGTCTGGGAAGGAGGCCAAAGCGGACAAGGCATGGCCACTGGGTGCTGCCCAACCACCCACATGCTGCCGCAGAGGACACTCACACAGTCCATGGCCCCAGCAGCACTGCCACCAGCGATAAAAGCAGACCCTGCTCCCCGGGAGGAGGAGGAGGCCAACGAGAAAGGAAAGATGCGGCAGAAGTCTGTGCCTTGTGAGTGCTTTGGGCAGATGTCCCTGGGTTTCCTTCATGTCGCTCTGTTTAAACTGGGGGCTGGCGGAACAGAATGCGGGGGGGGGGGACAAAAAAAACGAAATTATCTTGTGGAGGGAGGGCCCCTTGTAGTCCAGGCTTCCTCTGCTGGGTGAAAGTTCTAGAAACCCATCTGTATCAGAGTACAAGCTGGCGTTGTTGTGAGAGGCTGCGTCCAGCTTCAGTGAACATTTTTTCGAAGACTCTTTTTAACGTGTTTGCCCACTTCATGATGGGTGAGTTACGAGCGCACCTGCCCACACTGCGCTGAGTTTTCAGCAGTTTTTGACCAAAAAAACGGCATGACCCCCATGCCCCACCCGCCCTATTCACCCGATCTCACCCTGAGCAACTTTGTATCCCCAGACGAAAAAAATCCTCAAAGGGTAACGTTTTGCTGATATGGAAGAGGTGAAACAAAAAATGGCAGAAACACTAAAATGTCTCAAAATCGACGGGTTCGAAAACTGTTTTGAGCAGTGAAAAAAAGTCTGGATAGGCGTACTGTATCAAATGGAGGGTACTTTGAACATGAATGAAGTTTAAACATGTAAGAATAAATACACAATTGTTTATAAATAAGTACCCCACCTCGTACTTCAGTGACTGACAGTTAAACAAGAGCAGTAGATTCTTAAGGGAAACCACCCACCTGGGAGCCCTCCACCACGCAGGACGCTCTGCAGCTGCTGCCTGCCTGCTGGCGGCTCAGCATCCGTGCTCCCACCGCACCTGGCTCTCACCAAACCCCGCCCCTTCCTGGGGAAGAGCAGCCCGCACGGAGAGAACCGGCTGTGCCCAGCTCCTACAGGTGGGCAGATGGCTGGCAAGGAGCAAATCACACTGGAGGACCGAGGAGTTCAACCTGCCTGGTACCAACCAAGCTAAATGTTAATCAGGGCACACAATCATTTACATTAAAGATCATTAACCAGGTGCTCAGGCCCCTTGGCAAGGGATGGGAGTTCACAGGGAAGAAAGGCATTTAGAAAAAGCAGCAGCCTCTTGTTGCCAAACGCTGTCCGGATCATTCGGGAGAAGGGCACAGCAATGGCGCGGAGGGAGCAGAGCCTGACAGGGCTTCTTGGAGGGGTGGGCGCTTCCTCTCCTCCCCAGCTGCTCGCTGCCCAGAGCTGCAGCTAATTCTCTAGGGATTGGTTTCTGTCTTGCTTATGGCTCAGGGGGTGTAACTGTCGCCTCGCATGCAAATGAGTTTACAGGTAAGGAATTCTAAACAGGGAAGGTCTGTGGAGTCTGTGCCTCCGCTTGTCCACGTGTCCGAAAGAACAGCCCCTTGGAAGGCGATGGTGTGGACTCCACAATGTCAGGTCACACCCAAAAGGCAGCCTCTGCCGACCTGGTAAGCAGCTCTGCTGCTTCTCCCACATCCGGGGGCCCAGGACCACGCAACGTTCAGGCCAAACAATGTGTCACCATTGAGCAAGGAGGGTCAGAAGGCCAGTTTCACGCTTGAAGATTTCTGACAAGTGTTCTTTCTGACATGGCTTCAAGTTGCTGCACAAGCTGGGGCCTCCGCCCCTGCACAGCCTCCTCCAGGACACCGCGGTGGCAGGAGCTGCTCAGTCACGCCTTGTCTGTGGTGTGTGCGGACACCCCCAGAGACAGCGAGCCTGGCCCTGGGTTTCCAGCCCAGGGTTACATAATTCAACTCTCCTCCAATTCTGTATTTGCCATAAAGCGTTACTTGTGGTGGAAGTAAAGGGGGGAAAAAAAGTAGAACCACACGAATTCCTGCTCGTGAGATTAACCTCAAACAGATGGCAGACTCCTGGAATTAATTTCTAGGTAATTTTTAACGACATTTAATGTGAGTACTCTAACTCGGAGTCAGGGAAATACTGCAGTTTCATCTTCTCTTAAAGCGAACACGAGTTTATGTTTGGAGGCTGAGCAATGTGGGGAAAAGATGATGAAAAACAATCTAATTATCAAGCACCTCATTTACAATTTTTAAAAGTTCATAACTGAATATCCATATAAGAGCAAGCAAGCCACGCAGTCTGTGTGGAGACAGGGAGAGCTGAAGTTGAGAGCTATGTGCCTCGTCCTCAAACATTCCCTGTAAAGGTTACAGAACCAACAAGGAAGGCACCTGTAGCCCAGGAGGCAAACCGAAGCCAATGGCGAGGTCCGCCTGTCCCGTGATGGACTGATGACATTAGCTATGCTTTCAATTAAACTGAACACACCAGGTCTAAAAAGTAAAAGAAAATAAAAGCTCTGTCCCTCCTTTCACCTGGGGGTGACATTTCTGAACTCTGCACGACCGATCGGTTCACTGTGTCTGTTTTTGACACTTCAGGAACAGAGTGATGACAAATGTATTCACCAAAGGGAAGGGGGGCACCAGAGGGCAGTAGCTGTACAATAATTTTTCAGTGCACTTAAAAAAAAAAATGTCTCAAACAAGATGACAGAGGTTCAACCTGTCATTAAAATTTTTCACTCTATTTTTATTTTGGAAGCATGCAAAAAATGCTTAATAGGTGTGAAAAAAGAAAATAAGAAGAAAGAGAGAGGGAGGGAAGGAGGGAGGGAGGGAGGGAGGGAGGGAGGGAAGGAAGGAAGGAAGGAAGGAAGGAAGGAAGGAAGGAAGGAAGGAAGGAAGGAAGGAAGGAAGGAAGGAAGGAAGGAGATTGGTTTCTCCAAATTCTGGCACATTTGAAGCTAATGAATCCACTGTAAGAGAAGATTCTCTTGACGTTAACCAAGGAAAACAAAGAACAAAGTCCTCTGGGGCACTTACCAGATTCCGGGCAGAAGACCTCATTTTGAAGGGGAGAGAGACAGAGGGAGAAGGAGGCTGGTCTAGCTGCAGACGGCTGTCTGTTTCCCCTAACAACAGCAGTGAGGAGAGATGCTGTCTCTGCCAGATCCCCCTGTTGACAGGTGATCTGCAGCCTGGCGCGGGAGGTGGAAGGCTCAGAGGGGAGGGCTCTGCACAACAGCTACCGCCCAGGTAGGGCCATGCTGAGAGGCAGCCGCCCCCAAGCTGCACCCACTGGTGCCCGAGCAGAAGCCTGTCTGAGCTGGAAGCTGCTGCTGCTGCTGCTGCTTGTCTTGCTCAAATCAGGAGCAAATTAAAACGTGGGGAAGAGGACGGGAAGCAGCTCATCAAAGGCAGCAGAACCAATGAGTATAGGGAGGACTTTGTGGATGCAATAGACATAAAAAGCAACTCCAATCATGACCCTACAACACCATCCCCACGGCAGAACATCATGGAAGTTAACAGCTAACTTACAGTAGGAGGTGTGCGTGCCTGGCTGTGAGGGGACCCGAGAGCCTTTGGAGCCCTGAGGCATACAGAATGTCCCTTTCAGAATATTAATAGCATTTTTTGTAAATGCTCATGCCAATATTGAGAGGAAGGACATTTGAGGACATGAAGGCTGCCCCCCTCCCCAGGATACTGCTGTTTAAGTAACTGCTCCATTGTCCTCATATGTAGGGTATGAACATCTATTTTCGTCACCCGAGCGCAGCTGGGGATCCCATCTCCACCGCCTCACTAGCCAGAGGGCGTGGGGCGTGCTTCCTGCCCTATCTCACCTCCTTATCTGTGGAAACGGGGGCCCTGACACCTCCTCCACCGCCTGCTGTAAGGAATCAGTGAGACCCCCAGGAGGGTCACCACTGTCCCTTCTTCACCTACCCACACCCTCTGGCAGCTTGCAGCCCTGAAACCACTGTGGTCACTCCTGTCACCCCTCCTCCTTGTAAGAACTGATCTGATGCGTAGCCAGCATGAAAGATGTTTCTTCTCCCCAGTTTTAACCCACATCTCCAACAGGTGATGGAGGCCAATTTAAGGTCATTCTGACATGCAGCAGTCAAAGCCAGATCACATGACCCCTCCGCCCAAAGCCTGCCTGTGACACCACATGGCAGCCCACGTTAGAGGAGGTTTTTGCCCCACTTTCCTGTAACTTCCCACTTCAAGGCCAAGGTTACGGCCCCTTTTAAGAGTGTTAAGAATAGGCTCTTAGTTGAGCCAGGTCTTTTTCTATAATGCTGCCTTTTAAAAGACAATTATTTCTTAAAATGGAGTGCACAGGTTACTTATAATACCGCTCTTTGATATGAATGACGGTGGCATTCAGTCTTCGGCCAAGGCTGTGCTTCAGAGATCTCCACGGGCAGGGAGGGAGTCCCTAGTCCCAAGGGCCAAGAAGCCACCATCGCCACCTGGTGGTAGCTCCTGCATATTGCGGTCATGAACCCTCCTCCATCTTCAATCCATTCTCCTCCAGGAGGCATTGCTTTCCCACAGCTAGTTTGGCTCTTCAAGGACAACCTTTGGGCTTCCCCACCAGATCTTCTTTCCAACCAACCTTCCTTCTTTCCCACAGACTTTTGATCATCCAACATCTGGTGATTTGGTTACAACGAATAAAATTCCCGAAACAGAGGAGAGAGAAGCAAAGAGCCAGGGTATTCCCAGACTGTAACAGCCGAGAGCCAATTCTAGTGGAACACACCAGGCAGGCATCCCTAGCAGCTGGAGACCCAGAATGTATCACAGACAGCCTGTGCTGGGCCCTGACCAGTGAGCGGGCAAGGCTTGGGTGGGCTCAGGAGAGCTGTTCTATGTGGCTGGTCCCAGGCAAGCAGCTGCCAATCAGGTGACATTTGAAGAAATGCTTCTAACCACTTTCCTTCCCAGAAGACTTCATTGATTCCTGGTGAATACCTTCAGGTCCAGGAGGGCTCTCAAAAGCAGGTAACAATCTACGGAAAAATTTGCCAGCAGAAATGAGGGCCACGGAGAACGCAGGAAGTGGAAAATTCGTCTTTCAGTGGTGTCATTAGGATACTCTGCAAAATGATACTACTGGTGCTGCATGGGGGTGAAGACGATGCATGCGGGTTTTCCAGGCAGCTGTGCGAGGCCTGGGTGACCAGCGGGGCCACCGCTAGCAAACCTCCCTCCGTGCAGCGTCTCCCCGGAGAATAACTGGAGATGCAATTTCCAGGCCTGTATGCTATGTGAAACATCCTGCCTGCCTGTCCACAGTATCTGAATCAACTATAAAGTTACCAGTAAGTACCTGACTGATATTTACTTCAATTTTATACTAGGTTAATCCAAAAGGTAAATTTTAGTACATGCTGTCTTCCAGTCAAAAGTAAACTCTTGCCTTGGCTGGTGTGGCTCCGTGGATTGAGTGCCGGCCTGTGAACCAAAGGGTCGTCAATTTGATTCCCAGTCAGGACACATGCCTGGGTTGTGGGTCAGGTCCCCAGTAGGGGATGTGCAAGAGGTTCCACACATTGATGTTTCTACTCCTCTCTTTCTCCCTCCCTTCCCCTCTCTCTAAAAATAAATAAATAAAATCTTTAAAAAAAAGAAAGAAAAAGAATCCCTGATGGGGGGGAGTAGTACATTCTTATATATGAAATAGAGCAAAGAAATAGCTCCTATAACATCAAATAGCTAGTATCGAGAAATGCCGTCCACGCATGGCCTCCCATACCCTCCCCCTCACACACACTGGTCTTTCTCTTCTTAGCCACTTTACCTTTAAAAACCTCTGCAACAGCCACAAGCACACCCCCAAGGCCCATGCAGGCTGCTGCCTTGTATCAGAACCTGACACATCCAACTTGAATGCCAATTCTTTAAAACAACCAGAAATGAAGTAAACGGGCACAAAGACAACTCTATACATTAAAGAACCCATTGTCTTCTTTTTTAATCTCTGGACATCTATGGCCCATGCTCAAGGACCAGGCTGAGCTCCATAGCAACAGATAATAGACTCCCAGAGGCCCAAGAACCTATGTTCTCCAGCTCCCAGCATCTCTGAGCCTCACCAGGTGGCCGCTGAACCCCACTGAAGAACAGACACAGCACCCAGAGGCTGCACTCCCACAGCCAGCCCAGCAGAGGACACCGCTGCTGGGCTCTGATAGGAAACAGCAGAAAGACCTACAAGGCGACCCTGTAAAAGCATTAAAGCAAGTGTAAGCTGTTGGAGGGATAAACTAGATAAGCCAGGTGTCAGGAGACTGGCTGATACCATTAACTACCTTGTTTCATATAAGGCAACTCGACAGCTTAACCTTCCTGCAATCAGCAAGCCTCTCCTAGGAAAGTCAAACAGGAGCGTGCCTGCCACTTTCTCTTCTTGGGATTCAATCAATGGTGCCCCCTACACGCAGTCAGTAGTGTTGAGAAACAGTGATCATTTGTGACCTTGAACCACTCATTGAATCCACGCGGAAAGCGCAGCTCCTCTCCTACAGTTTCATGACCCAGGCTCGAGGGTTTAGGAACCCAGGCTGGACAAGCTCAGAAGCCACCTCACTCAACAAGTATTTCTCCAGCTCCTTCCGTGTGCCAAGCACCACGATGGCACTGGGGCTTGTCGGGGCCTGCCGAGCACTGCCCCGGAGCCTTACTTATCTGAAGTCTTCAATGCTTGTCATCTGTGCATACGTCACACTGTGCGTACAATGTCATACTGTGCATATACACCAAGTTCCAGATGAATGCCATTTGTTCTGTAATGAGCCCATCTTGCCACTGAAATTCTAAGCTGCTACAGAGTAAGGCTAACATCTTCCCTAGTGATTTACCAATTACCCTGGAGCCAGGCTCCCACCAGCCCCAGCCCAGGGAACTTAGCTGCAAAACCCAAATAAAGACAGAGGCAGCTTCTGAATTCTGAAATAGTCACTACCACCCGGCCCTTGGGCTCAGAGCTTCCCTGACTGTAACACCCTTTAGAATGAGCTTCAATATTTAACTTCCATTACAAAAATTAAGCTTCTAATCTTCAATATAGTCAACAGCACTGCTGCTTCTGCTATAAAAAGCCAACACACCAGAAGAGAGAAAAAGAATACTATTCTGATACAAACGGCAATTAAAGATCTCAGCTGCTAAAATTATCAACAGTCCATTTGGCAATCAGTTTGTCATTTTAAGTTCTTTTTATCAGTGCTTTTGTTCTCTTAAAGACATAAGAAAATGGATTTAAACAGGGGGTTAGAAGGTCAACTACAGTTTAAATCACAGGTTCTTATTCAAAGAGGCAATTACTTCCTAAAAATGAAATAAATTTTTCCAATTTCTATGAAGTATGATAGATTCTTTACAGGAAAGTATACATACACACAGTGGGAGGAAGGAAGGAAGGAAATACCCACAAATCCCCAGATAACACTGTTAATACACAGATGTACTAATACCCTTTCAGATATCTTTCAGTATTTATGTATACGTATGTGTTCCTTACAAAAAGACGGGGTCAAATCATAAAACCAACTTATGGCCTACCTTTTCATGCTGTCATAAAATGTTTCCACGTCACTAAACATGTATTGACAACTCATTTTTAATGGATGCACACCACTCCACTTCAGAGATACACTACAGCGAAACTAAGTACTCTTTCATCAGCATAATTCCTCATCCTTAGAGCTAGTTCTCTGGCCGTATAAGGACACACTGCCACATTCCTCACTGTTTCCATGGGATGAATTTCTTCGTCGTATGTGAGCTGGACCATCAGGCACACACATTTGTCTTTCTATGCATTTGATGACATTAAACAATACACTTACTGAAGGGAATCTGGAAACTACTTAGAAGCAAAACTCGCTGATAATCCTACCACCACGGTAAGGTGTTCCCACTTCACCCTGCACCGTTTCCAATCTTTTCTCTGTCCGACATCCTTTCTCCTTCCCCCACCCCCACCCCCAGAGCAGCTTTTTTTTTCCTTTTATTTTCTTTTTGCCTAAAGAAACACTTGGTTTGGTTTTACTAGAGTTTCGACGTGGGGGCAGTGGTAGGGAGTCCCTACAAAATAATCAGCTTACCTGCTTTAAATGTAGTAACATGAATTCCAAAATGTTAACTCAATAAGAAATACAAAATAAAAGTTCTGTGACTTCTCTCGTGTGGCGAGGACAGGGGACCATGGGAAGTGGGGGGAAAAGAAGTAGTGGGGACACAGAAAATGGCCCCTCCCTCTGCTGCGGGGGCCCGGACTCCCCCGGCACTAGGCCTTATCACTGCCTTGAAAGGCACACAGCTGCCTTTAGTTACAGCTTCTGGGTTCGTGTGAAGAAAAAAGCCAAAATCTCAGCTAGAGAGGCACTGGACTCACGGATGGGGTCAAGGCTCCACTCCAAAGCCTTAAACCTGCTTTACACAATTTGTTACGGAACCTGACAGCACCTAACTCCTTCAGCTAGAAACCGTCAGAGGGACCTGGCCTGACGTTGGGCAGCCAACTGCTGGAGGCCCGAGGCTTTCGCCAGTCTCAGAACAGGTTATGCCCGGGGCAGATCGAGGGTTTGAAGACATGCTGATTTGTTTTCATCTTAACTCCAGGTTCATTGTCGTGAAGTGAATGTCTTTCCCCAGTCAGATTAGTTCAGCTACTCTGGCATAAAGGTCATCATCACCTGTGGTTTTGGACAGAATGAGGGCAGAGATGTACCCTGGAGCAGTCCAGAGCATAGGGGTTTGAGCCAGAGGGTGCCGAACTTTTAAAGACAAAAGATCCCACTGCCTTCCAAACAGCAGGCTTAGTGGATAGCGAGAGTGACAGCAAAAATCTAACGTGGGCTTTATGAAGTCTAAAAATAGGCACTGGAGGCAGAATGGTTCCTTTCCAGAGCAATTTTAAAGCCTCCCAGGAGGTGGCAGGTGTTGCGTAAATATCAGAGGGTGATGGGGGGGCGCCCTGGACAGGTGAAAGAAAAGTCTTTTGTCCACAGCCCTGCTGTGGCCTGACAAAGGGGCCTGGGAAAGGAGGTCGGGGCTCGGTTTCCAAGGCAGGAGAGGAGGGCCGAGCAACAGCTGCCCACTCCCATCTGGCCACACGGACCCGAGGGGAAGGACGTGAAGCTGTGCTGCCATTTTCCTCAGAAAGACAATGAATGGGTGGACCCGCCTGCAAAACCCATCTGTGCAGATTACTTGGGAAAAGAGACTGTCTCCACTGTATAGGCCTGAGGGTGCATTTACTTAACTCCCATCATCTGAAAGTAGACACGGGAGGCCAGTAGGCTTTAGCAGTGTCCTGTCCAGAAGTGACGTCGTTGGAAAGTCAAGGGCAGAGACTATAGGATGGAGCACCACGGTGCTGGAGGAGGTTCTAGGGGCTGAGGTTCTGCGAGCCCCGTGGTCAATGCAATGCTGACTTGTCTGCAGTCAGCAGGCCCACATGCTTCTGCCTCCACCTGCACCTCCGGGCAAATGAATGGGTCTCTGGGGTGAGTCCTGGTGAAACTGAGCGTCCTTGTGGTTTTGTTTAAATTTAGTTTTAAATCCTAGCTCTAGGCATCCCCCCCCTCTCTCTACACACACACACACTCTCTCTCTCTCTCTCATATTTCAGGGACCTAGCTCCCCCCTCCCTGTCCTCACCCACCCCCCGAGGTAATCAGCAACCCCCAAGGCAGCAGAAGACAGCAAGACCTAACTATGGGTCACACAGTCCAGTCGGACCTCCGGCAGGCTACAGATAACATCTCGTTACAGCTCCTGAGCCCTAAAATGGACCAAGCACCTGGCTACTTTCCCGTGAGACCAGACAGAGGGACGCTGGAAAGGACCTAGAGCTGTCCTCAAGGCCCAAAGAAGTGATTCGTCACCTTACCTCACCTCTGCCCAATCAGCTCCCAGCACGACCGGAACCCCTAACCCACACGGTATTGTATAACTTTGCCCTACATAACAGTCTATAACCTATACGCCACTGGGGAGTTCAGGCTTTGAGCATGGGGCTCCAGCTCCCCTGACGGCACTGTCCATAATAAAACAGCCACTACTTCCCCTCTGCAGTTCTTGGTGCCGGGGGCTTGGCTCCGGTATCTGTCCTGTGACACCGGCACCGGCATCTAAGCTCCTGAGTGATCCCAATGCACTGCCTGGCTCCAGACTCACTGGCTCGAGGGTCACTCTTAGCTCTCAAGTTCAATGCGTACATTTTAACTTCTGATTTTCCCCAGGAGGCTAGTGAAGGCCTGTCTGATGAGAGCAGAAAATATCATGCCCCCTGGGCTCACCTGCCAGGCAGACGCAGGTCCGAGGGTCCTCCGGTCCTGGCTTGTCCTCGTTCGGCCAGACACACGCCCCTCTGTGACTGTCTCCACCCCACACTCTCGACATTCTGAACACGATTTCTTCTGTTCACATCCGGACTCCCAGTTTTACCCCTCAAAACGCATCTTAAGTCCCTACGATGAAGCTGTCTCTGGACTGGATGGAACCTAAGCAGCAAAAAGGCCCACGGGAGATAAAACGGGCCTCCCTCATGCACCTGATTCTTTAGACAGAAGGAACTGGGCTGCCCCGAGGCAGCTGCCCACCCACCGCCCCTCCGCCCTGAACTCAGGCCCACGGGAGGGGCCCGGCTCCAAACAGGACTTTCACACCCACTTTCAGACGGTAAGTTCCATCGGCTTCTTTTTCACAAGGAAAAACGATGGAGCACGTCACCGTCTTCGAACATCACTAACACGGATTCTGTTTCCATCTCCAGCATCGGGTAGTTTGATTTTCACAATTAACATTAAAATGTACTGACAGGAACACAGGAGCCTCAGTGACACGCGGGAAGGAAAACGAAAGGGGTCCCGCTTTCCCTCCCTTCGTCTGCCACAGAAAACACGAAGTACCCCACTGCTACGAAATGAAGTTCACTGAATGTAAACCCTACTCATGTCATTTTTTAAAACTGAAATTCTCTTTATATTTCTTTGGATTTATAAGCACCCTAACAAAGGATTTTTTTCCTTCCTTTCTAATCCTTCTTCCACCAGCCCCCACCACTGATGTACCTATCTGCTGACTTTCTGCCTGTCTCTCCAGGGTTCCTGTCCCCCCTCCCCCCACTCTGGGTTCCCCAGGCCCCTCTAGAGCCACCCCATTTGAAGCTGACATGACCAACAAAAACCACCGGCCACAGAGACAGGGAATCAAATTCTTTCTAGAACCCTCAAGGCACTCGGCACTATGTCCAGTCCTTCCTACGTAGGGGTTCTTCCCACATAGGGGTCCTTCCCACTGTCTGCTGCCGAAATTCTTTCCAAGCTCCCATTACTTATTTCAGAGGTTTGTTTCCTGCAGGAAGACAGGCCTGGCCATATGAACAAGAACCCCAGAACCCCCGCCTGGAAGCAGAGCACAGGGGAGCTGAGCCCTTGACCTTGTCAAGGTCATGGGTGAACTTCAGCACTCAGCGGTTCCCAGCTCTGGCTGCTGGTCTCACCACCTGGGGGCTGTACACCGGGATGCCTCAGACTCTCGGGGGGTGGGGAGTGGCACAGGGGGGTGTCAGAGTCCTTGCCAACACAGCTGGCTCCAACTCCAGCTCCGCCACTCACCTGCTGTGACTTTAGGCAAGAGTTGCATAACCTTTACGGTAATTCTTCCTCCTACGACTGATGTGATGACTATGATTTAATTATGATGCACAGTTACAACGTCTCAAAACACAGGAGGACTCTGCTGCTTCATCTGTAAGCGACAGAACAAGGGACAGAGACGTGGACGGAGAACAGGAAGAGGACGTGAAGACAGGAGGGCATGGGAGTCAGGGGGCTGGATTTTTTTTTTTTTTTAATAAAATATGGTGAGGACCCTACTATAGGTCAGTGCACAGGACATTCCATGCCCCTGCTCCCAGGTCAGGGGTGACCCAGTCAAAGGCAGGCCCCAAAGTTTGCCGGAGCCTCCCTCTCTGCTAGGAAGGTAAGGCCGGACCTGCCATAACCAGCCGGCAACGTCAGAGAGGGGAGAGAGCTGGTGGGCAAGAGTGGATGGTGGACCTCGACGGCTGAGCACGGGCTGCAACTATTTTAATGGACATGTCTGCTGTCTCTGCTCTTTTCGGACGGCGCCCACCAGGGACTGCGTGCTCCCTCCCCTCGTGCGTGTGGGGCCGGCAGATGAACCGGGAACGCTGCTTCTAAGGGCACAGGCCTGAGCCATCGTTAAAAGCGTTTCCAAACTGCTGGAGCTGGACCCACAGCCTCCGACGACAGTGTCTCCGCCTTCCTGTGAACACACTGTGCCGCTAACATGTTCGGGTTCGGCCACGTGATCTTCAAAAATGGATCTCATTGGTTGGATCGCTCTTTCTTGTATCATAAGAGAGGCTACATATCTCAGTGTCTTTAAATGACACTGGTATTCCCTGCTCTCTCAACTGTCTATTTGCACTCTCTGATCATTTCTGTCAATTAGGTTATCGGTCTTCTTATTGATCTGCTGGAGCTCATTCCACAGCAAGGAGATGAGTGTGCTCTGCACTACAAACCCACCACATTCCCCCCAGTCTGACCTTTTCTTAATTTTATGGTGTGTTTTTGCCACACTTGCTTTTTCGCACATAACATCAGTCTCCTCGTTCATAACTTTCTTCATTCTGCAGTTGTTGAGATAGGACTATAAACCTCTATTTTAAAAAATAAATTCTTCAGCCCTGGCTGGCGTAGCTCAGTGGATTGAGCTCGGGCTGCGAACCAAAGCATCGCAGGTTCGATTCCCAGTCAGGGCACGTGCCTGGGTCGCAGGCCACGGCTCCCAGTAACTGCACATTGATGTTTCTCTCTCCCCCCCCCCTTCCTTCCCTCTCTAAAAATAAATAAATAAAATCTTAAAAAATAAATAAATAATAAATAAATAAATTCTTAAGGCTTGCGACATTGTTAGTTTTAAAGTGTTTATTGAGGAAAAGGTGCCGTTCCTTGTGAAGGCTGGATCCAGGGGCCCTGGCGAACCCCACACTCCACAGTGCAAACTTACCAGGAACTGAGCGGTATTTGGGCCGAGGACCTGTGCAAACTCCCTCCCCACCGCCCACAGCCCACCGCTGTTCAGGCCTCTGCATCTGTCCCATGGCATCAGCACGAACTCGGGCTCCGAGCCGAGCTGTGCGCTCACACTGCCCTCTCGGCCCAGCGCAAGTGCCTCAGGAACAAGTTCCCTCACGAAGGAGCATCATTCATCAGCACCACTGATGTGAATTAAACTAAGCAAACCTGGCGCCACCCTCTCCCCCTGGCAGGGTGTGGTCCTGTTTGGAGAGAAGGATTTAGAAAAAGAACAGCTTCTCGTGCCCCCAAAAAACAAGAGTCCATGTAAAACAGTTCTGGAGTGCACCATCCTAACCCCTCAGAGAAAGTCTGGAAGTCAACCCTGCAGCCCCTCCAGAGAACTTCTGTGAGCCACCCCCCACCCCCACATGCAGAACAAGACCTCCGGGGCTTCCCGGCAGCTGGACAGGCAAGGCCTGAACTCCATGGGCAAAGCCGCCGGAAGGCTGCTGGTGGCAGAACCAAGAGCAGGAAAGCCCAGCAAGAAGGGCCCACCTGCAGCTGCACCTCAGAGCTTGGTGACCCCACAGCCACACCTTCCACGACACACCTGCCCTCCTCCAAATCCCTCCTACCCACAAGGTGCAGAACACAAGCCCACACTTCCCTGAGGTGGCGGTTTCTTCTCGATTCACAATTTTTTCCCCCAGAAATACACCTGGGACTCTTTTGACATCCAAAGTTGAAATAAATAAAACAGACTGTGAAAAGGGAAGATGGTAGAGAAGCAAACACTTTTAAGGAAATTTTTAGGTTAAAAAGTGTTTTTACATACTCAGAGTGAGCCGAGTAGAACTTGGGTACCTCCGAGCGGATGGGGCAATCTCAAGTGAGACCCATGGGGACAGGAAGCAGTCAGCTGTGGATAATGGCCCGCAGGTGCAGCACGGAGCTTCAAAGTGAGTACTCGGCTGCCTAAACGAGGTGCTGCAGTCAGAGCACTCTGCACGGGGCGGGGCGAGAGGCTGCGGCTATGGGTGCGGGCGATGGTGTTCACCCTGCGTCAGAGGGCACGCCGGCGAATGACAGCCTGCGAACTCCCAGCTGAGGATGCCCCGAGTCCCAACAGATGTACAGGTCTCTGGGCCAATGTCTGCACCAAGGAAGCCCAGCTCAGCACAGGCTGCCTGCATCTAGAGTTTTACTATGACCAGGGGCAACCCAGGAAACCAGGAGTGAGCTTCCTCCGGCCAGGTCTCCCATGGCAGGGGGCCCAGGTGGCTTCCTCTGCAGTTAGCCAAAGACTTAAAAGAGATGGAGGGGGTGCCAAATTTAAGCTCGGAGCAAGTACGCACCCTGTCTAATTTCTTCTCCCCACCCAGTGCCTTCCACAGTACATGGAACATTGTAAGGGCTCAGAAAATAATCTGGGCAATCTAGGTACGAGCCACGAGTGTCCAGCTGCAGCAATAAAGAGCCACCGCTGTCATTTCCGGATAAGCTATGAGGTCATTTTCAGGCTAAGTCCTGGCTGCTCTGGACCTGCAGGGACGGTGACCTGCCCTTCGATACAGTGACTGCTAAGCGTCCTCAAACGGTGCTTGACCACAGCAAAGGCTAAGCTACAGACACCAGTGATGACCCAGTCACATTTCCGCAGCGTACTGTGGAGTTATAAACAGTAAGACGATGCCATGTAGCTCTCATCCACCGCCTCCACAACATGCACACACACACAGACACATACACAGAGACACACACAGAGGCCGTGCTCAGAGCAGCTCTGGCAGGGCGGAAGGCCGAGAGGGGCTTTTCTTTCCTGCCTCCTACATGGCTATGGAGATTTCCACAATAAACTTGCACCATTTTCTACATCGAGGAAACATGTAAAGTTAAAAGTAAACCCAGAGACTCCCCGCATCGGCCTTTCTGATGATCGTACCCGAAAACCACTGCTGATGTATTGCCCGTGAGCACTGCTGGGCTTCTGGACGAACAGAACTGATCTGGCTCCCCAGCTGGTTTCTTCCACACACCCACTATGACTTCAGCCCAGTTCCAGGCTCTGTTCTCTTCACGACTCATAACCTCACCAGGCACCGCGACATTACAAGGCCATCCTCACTGTTCATAGAGAAACTCCAGTGCAGTCCACAAACGAAGCCTCAAAGTCACCCCTAGACCTCACGGAGATAAAAAGGAGCAGGAGGAAGGCAAAGGGCAGGCAGAGGGAGGCGTGAGGGGAGGCTGGGTGATGCTGTGGCCCACGGTGAGGGAGCCGTCTCCTGGGACAACCACAGGAGACACCCCTGTCTACGCTGTGGACCCCGGGGGGCTCCCACCACCTGGCTCCCGCTCTGCACCCCGAAGGAAGAAAAGGGCCTCTGCAGAGGATGGCGTGCGCTTCTTGGCGCAGGCGGTTTCAGGGTCTGTGGTTTGTTGATGCGCCTGTTTGCTGTGGAGGCCCGCTTTTTTTTAGGGAGAGTCAGTCGTTTAGAAAAAAGACACGAAGCCCTGCATTTGTGCTGTCCCCCAGAGTCACAGGGGGGCTGCCACATGGAACCGTCCAGCACAGCCCTGAGACCGCATCCTCCGGTCTCCACTGGAAAAACCAAACTGTGTCATATCTCAGACCGATGGATGCTTTTCCTTTTCTCCCTAGCACCTCCCATTCTCCCTTTTCCACTGGAAGCACCCATGGCTCTCCTCGTTTTCGGTTTTTGTCAGTGTTTGCAAACATTAAGAAACGGTAACAGGGAGAAGGACATCCCTGCAAAACCAGCTGGTCGGCGACCCATGCCATTCCCCTCCACGGGCGCCCGAACGGCCCCTGCTCTGCCTGAGTAAGTGCTCTGAGGTTTTGATGATACACCCCCTGGCGCGGACTGCCCACAAAGGCTCGTGACCCCTTCCCCGGCCCCGGTGAGTTTTATCCAAAGAGCCACAAGCCTACCCGAGAGAAAATAAGCCAACCTTGCCTTAAAAAAATGTTCGAGTCGTGGCTGCTACTGTTCTCTGAGGGTCTCCGGCATCAGTCTGAAGAGAAATGCTGTCCACGGCCATCATTCTGAATTTAGCCACAAGGAAAAGATGGCGGGGAAAAATGTAGCAACCTCCCTCGTCTCCTCTGGGTCTATTTTTCACGTGGTGACTGCTTCATTACCTTCTCCGGGGAGCCGAGAACTCCCACCACCTGGGACAGAGCCACATGCACAGCGTTTGGTTTTCTGTTTCATTCCAAAGCCAAACACAAATACGTTTGAGACAAGCCACACCTGTTTCCCAGAATTCGCACAGATATTAGGCAACTCTCTATAGTGTTTATTTTTCTATATCATGAGTGTCAGTCTGGGAATTCCTTTCTTCGAGAAAACTTAAGGAGCGGCGAAGTTATCCACAAAAACGTAACACTAAAAATGCATCATCGGTCACTCTGGGACCATCCTGGAGTACACTATTCCATGAATAAAGAATTAATAAAGAATTTCATTTCTTCCCAATGTTAGTTCATTATTCCTTTATAGTCCGTAGCATTCTACTTTGATAATTCTACAAGTTTTAGAAAATTATTGGGCAGAGAAAGGGAAAGAAAAATAAGGAAATAACAGGTATGCTATGTATTGTCTACTTTATTTTTGCTTTGCTCTTTAATTTATTTTTAATTAAATGTCCTGGGGTGCCATTGGCTAATAAGAGTACACAGGTTTCAAGCGTACATTTCTGTGACCCATGATCTGTACATTGCATTGTGAGCCCACCACCCAGAGTCAAATCATCCTCCGTCACAACAGATTTCACCCCTTTTACCCTTTATCATCCCTTCACCCCCTTCCCCTCTGGTCTATGAGTTTCAGTTTTATATCCCACATATGAGTGAAGTCCTGCAGTTCTTAGCTTTTCCTGACTTATTTCACTCAGCCTAATGTTCTCAAGGTCCACCCGTGCTGTCGCAAATGGCAGTGTTTCACCTCCTCTTATGTCCGAGTAGTGCTCCGTGGCCCACGTGGACCCCGTCTTCCCTGCCCAGTCCTCTACTGAGGGACACTTCGGTTGTCCCCATGTCTTGGTGAATAACGCTGCAGTGAACGTAGGGGTGCATATATCTGTAAATAAATGTTTTCAAACTTTTAGGTAGTCCCCAGAAGAGGGGTTGCTGGGTCACCAGGTAAGCCAATTCTTAGTTTTTTGAGGAACTTCCACACTGTTTTCTAGAGAGGCTGCACCAGCCTACTCCCCCACCAGCAGTGAATGAGGCTCCTTCGTCTCCACACCCTCTCCAACACGTGCTATCGCTTGTCTTGCTGGTCAAAGCCATTCTAACAGGTGTGAGGCGGCATCTCACTGTGGTTCTAACTGCATTTCCCTACTGGCTAGTGAGGCTGAGCGTCTTCTCCTGTGGCGGTAGGTCAGCTGTACGTCTCCTTGGGAGAGGGTTTGTTTGGGTCCTCTGCCGGCTTTTTAATTGGGTTGGTTGGTTGTCTGGTGTTGAGCTGTTTGAGTTCTTTAGTTCTGTCTACTTTAAAACCAACTGTAACAAGTAGGAATTGCTTAAAGTAAAATCATTCTTCTCTCTGCATAAGGGTCACTGTTTGAGAAGTTTTTTAAGCACTTGCCAAAACAAACAAGGTGTAAATAACTTTTTAAGATTTAAAAATTTATTTTAAAAAGAACTCCAGAGGATCACTAGATTTGAATACCATTTTTAGTCCAGAACAAAAACGCACCTGTTGATTTGACCACCAGAGGGAGCTATAACTCCCCCAAATACACCTCAGCAGAGCCGTTCACGAAGCTGCCAGGTTAGGGATGCTTCCCAATTCCTCTCCTGCAGTGAACTTATACAGACAGAGGGGTTAAGGGTGAGGCATTCCTTAAAGTTAAAACGTGGTAACATGGAAGTAGGAAGGAGCTAGATATAGTGTGGTATGCACAGTAGAGAACTTTTGTATTATTAACATTTATAACCCGGGTATTGTAAACAAGGAGGGCCATAAAGCCACACAGAGAACAAGCTACCCTCTCTCATGAGATGAGAGGGTAAGGGAAATGTGGGCACGTATGCATCACTGGGAGAGTAAAAAGCAGGGAAAATAAATCCAGCCGAGCAGCAGGGAGGGTGCTGAGAGTCGAGGGGATTGTGCGCACACCAGGGGCCAGGGACTTGGAGGTCCCGGGCTAATGTGGGGTGACAGCGGGTGGGAAGATGAAGGTCTAGCAGAGAAAAACCCCACCACCAGGCACGAGCTACTGCACACACCTGCACACACAGGGTGAGGAGCAAAGCCGGGCCCCCCACAGCAGGGCAAGGCAGACACAGAGGCAGGGACACCTGCCTGGGGGCGATCTCGCAAACGAAAACGGTCAAGTGTGCACAAAAGGGAGGGATGGTGGTCATTCTGTGGACCCGCAAATGCCCAGAGGAGGACGAGCACACCCTCTGAGGGCAACTCAGGACTGAGCTGGGGGGGGCCAGGCCCGAGAGACGCACGGGAGGCTCTCGTGTCAACATTAAGGGGCCAGGACCTTGACCCACGTTCCTCATGAGGGAAGGACAACTGCAAACCTACACCAAGGGAGGGGAGAGAGGCCAGCACCCCCGGAAGCACAGTGACCACCCGTTCCTCGCTGTACACTGGAGGACGGCCAGCGAGCACGCTCATTTGGAGGCAGGGCGTATGATGTCTGTCCCCCGTGTTGATACCATAGACCAGGAATGCCGGTCCTTTCCATAATTTCCTGAGGACTCACACTGCAGATTCCTTATGAAACACGACTTGCACTAAGGCCATACGCCTAAGAAACAGTAGAGAAAAGAGGCAAGATTTTCACTGTAACACCGACATGAAGTACTGTCTGTACCTGGTTGTGTGCCTGTACCCTCCATTTTATTTATTCATGTGTTTATGTACAAAGCAGCGAGGATCGTTTTCTCCAAGACGGAAACATTTCACCATTGTATCTATCTGCAGACTATCATAGGCAGTGCTCCTCTAAGAAGTGTCATGAGCTATATTTTAACCACACTGCCCTTGAGGAGAAAATAAAAAAATAAAATGCTGCTGGAGTATCTAGGAAGCCATTCGCCGCCCCCCGCCGCCCCACCCAAAAAGTCAATATTGGCCGAATTCCTGTCTGTCACTGACCAACCAGCAGCTCAATGAAACAGTTTAATCTGGAGATCATGGCCAAGGGATACCGGCACTCCCGGTTTTAAACACATATGGTAGACAATCAATAGCTCATACTCTTGGGGGTGGCACACGATGGCCCGTGCGCCGCACCCACTGTTTATACCCTGTCCTGGCTGCTTCTGCACCGTCGCAGAGACTGTGGTAAGTCCCACAGAGCCTCAGTTATTTACCCTCCTGCCCTTTACAGGACAAGGCGGCTGGCCCCATTTAGCTAAGTACCTGCACACTTCCGAAGAGTTTATTCACCATTTAAGAGCCTGCCAGCTCAGTTAACCCTATCAGTAGTCTCAAAAAAAAAAAAAAACCCTCCTTTCCCAGGCCCTTCCCCCAAACAGAAACATAAACTAGAAATGATTTGGGAGATCTATGACAATTTTTCTTAGATGATGAGATCATTCAACAAATGAAGCGTGGATCTGAGAAACAGACTATTGGGGGTTCCCAGAGATGGGGGCCCGAACGGGATTCTGGATCCTGCATTTTCCAGAGCATTACTTTCAGGGAGGGGAATACTCTCGCCTTCAGTCAGGGCACTGTCTTCGACACAGACGCAGAGGCAGCCTGGGGAGAATGACTCTCGAGGCCTCCCGGGGGCCGACAGCTGGGAATGGCTGGGCGAGGCGCCCGCACCCTAAAGCACAGGGGAACCGTGAACAGAGAGAGAGAATGGTCTCCCCCCTCTCTGGTGACGACACACAGGCCGCAGTCCCCGCATCTGGACGTCGGACCTCCGTGCGGTACCTGCCGGCTGTGTCTGAGGGCTCGGTGGTTAGCTGGATTCTTGTAAAATAAATATTTCCTCATTGTCTTACACATTTGGAAATGGTTTCGCCCTGGCTGGTGTAGCTCAGTGGATTGAGCGCGGGCTGTGAACCAAAGCATCACAGGTTCGATTCCCAGTCAGGGCACATGCCTGGGTTGCGGGCCATGGCCCCCAACAACCGCACATTGATTTAAAAAAAAAAAGAAAGAAAGAAACGCTTTCATCCCTGGCTCCTCTCAAGTTGGCAACATTCCCTTCTTCAGGCTCTTTCCTGCCTCCCCTCAAAGAGGAAACCGTGAGACAAATACAGACAGCTTGGGGATAAAGCAAGAGTAAAGGTATTGGGCTGAGAGGTGGGGACAGGCACAAAGACCTCTCGTAATGGAACGAAGGGCAGGACGGAGTAGGAAGTGGCAGGTGTGGGTGGGGGCAGGCGGGGGCCGAGGAAACAGCTTGGGCCCAGGACACACGGGATGTCAGGCAGATGTCCCAAACTTCATCGATCCCCAGTGGTGTCTTGGGATTTCTGCCCTCACTGGTGACGAGAAGTGTAACGAAACACTGAATGACTGCCCACAGCTCTTCAGGGGCTTTCTGATTCTTCAGTTTTCTCCGGCTCCTCTCCGACCAGATGAAGAAAACTGATCAAGCATCTGTCCTGTGAGAGCCCATCCCCCTCTTCCTAACAGGCGTCAGATTCTCGGCCCTACAGGCAGACTCCAGTGACCAGAGCCCCGTCCGCTCCAGACTGACAAAAATGAGGGCAGGACCCCCACCCTTTTCCTCCTCTCAGTGTCAGACAAACCAGGGGCAAGCAAAGGCTCCTTGGGTGATTGATGCCTGCACGTCCATGTATCAGAGTCGGGGCAAAGAAGGAGATTCTGAAGGAGGGGCTCTTGCTAACGTGACATCGGGGAGCAGCACAGAAACGTGGCCCAACACTGGGTCCCCCCCACCCCGGAGCAGACAGCGTCCCCGTTCCTGTCCTCGGCGTTTACAATGAGGTTGATCAAGGCTGTAGATCCCACCTGGAATGTACAGGAAACCCAGGAGGAACAAGGACACAAGATCCGACACCACAGGAAACAACTGATAAGCGGGACAACCTGCTGACACTTTGCCGTCATTTAAAAGGGACGGGGGCAGGGGGGGTGGGGGGGTACTGTTCTAGGTCGGCAGAGACTTAAGCGGCCTAACAACAAAATGCGGCACACGATCTCGACTGAACTCGGATTTAAGCAGCCCATTTATAAAAGGCGTTTTAGGGACAGCTGGGGGAACTCCGATAATGGAGCAGGTGATGGAGTCCATCGGGCAATTATCGTTCATTTAGTGAGAACTACAGTCTGGTTATACAGGAATGTGCTTTTGTTTTCTTACAGGGGCAGGCTGAAGTGTTTAGGGGCTGGATGTCACATTGTCTGTAATTCGTTTTTGAATACTTCAGCAAAAAAGAAAAAAAAAGGTGAAGCAAATGCAGCAAAACATCGACGACAACGGAAATCGAGAGGACGGGCGGGGGTGGCCGGTGCCCCAGAGCCAGCCTCACATGGCCTGCCGTCCCCGTGGGTCTCGGCCACCGACTGCAGCAGCGTTTCTTGCCACATCCCTCCAATGCCCTTGAGCCTGCATGTGTTTTAAATTTCAAATCGCCGGCTGCCAAGAGAAAAAATGATAGCAACCCCACAGGTATAATTTGATGCTAATGACCCCACGCATGAAATCAAGAAGGAACTGGGAGGCCAGTGCTCGGAAACCTTCTGCAGGAGAGCAGGAAAGTCCAGGTTGGGCAGCCCGGCCAGTGTCCGTGGGCAGCTTCCCGGCCTCCGAGGCTGTCTGCACGACCTCACATGAACACGGGTTGTAGTGTAGGACAACGGGGAGGTCAGATTGAAGACTTGTATCCAAGTGGCCCTACTCAGTTAGCTGTTCTAACCTGTGACAAAAGGTGAAGTGTCTTGAGACACAAGCAGAACTGAAAAAGAGTAAAGTTTGAAACTTGAAAAACTAGTCTCTAAGTTTTAAAAAACTTTAAAATCTTACTTAGCAAAGTATAGCTATTCTAAATCTAACAGTTGATGATACAATGCTAAGAACTTGGTCAGTTGCCATCAAATACAATAGCCAGTTCTTTAAACCTGCTTTTTAAAAAAATGCCTAGCCATCCAATCTCCGGTTTTTAGAAGGACCCGCAGAGTCACCGAGTCCCACGGCCACCCAACGGCTGGACTTGGTCACTGAAGAAGAGTGTTCACCTACCATTGGAAAGAGCGTAGAAGCCCAATAAATCTGGACCTTTCTGGTTCCAGCACTCACTACGAAGCTGTTTTTTCTTGGGCTGTTGACAATCCCCCCAAACCTCAATACTCCCACCTAAAGAATAGGGGTACGGATTCACTCTTCATAAAGCTTGGGCAGAACCTGGTCCCTCACTGTGAGCCCCACCCCCTCACTGTGCCAGCTCTCCTGCAAGCCCCCACAGCAGTCCACAAACAACGCAAACACCCCGCTCAGTTCACGGCTCTATGACTTACTAGACTTTACAACTGATCTCCCCTTTCATACCCCAGCTTCCTTGCCGGCAACACGGAGAGAACGGTAGTGCCTGCTGCAGAAAGGTAGTGCCTGGGAGGACCAAAGGGGAGGTAGCAGCAAATCACGCTTGGCACGGACACGCTCATGATAAACACGGGCCCCCGTGATTCTCCCCTCTCCTTCCTTACACCCCATTTCAAGAAAGCATACACTATGGGAAACAGTATAGAGAGTCCTCAAAAAATTAAACACAGAACTACCTGATGATCCAGCGATTCCACTTCTGGGTATTTATCAGAAAAAATCCAAACATTAATTTAAAAAGATACACGCACCCCTATGTTTATTGCAGCATTATTTATGATAGCCAAGATATGGAAGCAACCCAAGTATTCATGGAAAGATAAATAGATAAAGAATATCTGGTATATATACACAATGGATTATTATTTGGCCATAAAAAACAATGGAATCTTGTCATTTGCAACAACACAGATGGACCTAGAGGGGATTAGGCTGTCAGACAAAGACTTACCACATGATTTCACATATATGTGGAACCTAAAAAACAAAATAAACCCATAGATATAGAAAACAAATTGATGGTTGTCAGATGGGAGGTGGGTTGGGGAGCTGGGTAAAAAAGGTGCAGAGATTAGGAAGTACAAATTGGTAGTTACAGTGTAGTCACAGGGATGTCAAGTTCAGCAAGGAAGTACAGTCAGTAATATTGTAACAACTGTGTGTGGTGCCAGGTGGGTGGGTACTACGCTGATGGGAGCGATCACTCTGTAAGGTATATAAATGCCAGATCACTATGTTGTACATCTGAAACTGGTACAACATTGTATGTCAACTGTAACTGAAAATTTTAAAAAGAAAAAAGCATGATTCACTTATCCAGAACTGTACACCCCTCGGTGTCCAAACCCTAGGACTCAGCCCTGCCTCATTAAAAAGTGCCCAAAAGGCTCCCTCCTAAGTCCACAGTTGTCCCGCTGATCCCTGCCTGTGTGGCTGGTGAGGCCCCTGAGCCAATGCCTCCCCATCTCCCGTATGCAACGACAGCCTGGCTGACAGTGGTCTTGACCTCCCACTGCGGCCACAGCAAGGCCCCAAGGTGAAGTTTCTGATTCCACCGACACAAGACAGCGCGTTCCTTTGGTGGGGATCTGAAGCAGTAATTTTGCACGGACACCAGCATCCAATGGAGCTCCCCCACACCAGCCATTCCACTGACACCCTGAGGTCCTTTCCCAACACCAGCCTTTGCAAGTGTTTCCTATAACCTCCTCCCTTCCATGCTCACCTTGATTGGAGTCCTAGGCCAGCCTCCCTCCCTGGCCTAACAGGAGCCTTTGTGAGACTCATTACAAAAAGTACCTGCCTGGGGTGGCCAGGTAGGTGCAAGGGAGAAGCCTGATGAACGAATCGCACCCCTGTGAGGATCAGAAAACAGTGGCCTTCCCTCCAGTGGGCAACCCAGGGCCACAGCACACCATAATTAGATTCTACCTATTGAGTTTGAGTCACTTCCTGGGCAACTGCCAGGTGCCAAGATCTCTGGGCTCACACACAGGAATAAGACAGGCTACCGCCTCTGACCTGACCAGCTCTGCTAAGGCAGGGGCTGGAGAGGGGAGGAAGCTCACGGAGCCACCACAGCCCAGGGACAAGAGTTGTTTTGTCCTCTTGGGCTGGGATGGATGGGGCTCAGGGGTGGGGAGCTCGGGACAGGTGCTGCCTGCCACCGGGGCTGGGCCAGGGGTGAGTAGAGCCGGAAAGGAGGTGAGCAGATGCCACACCGAGGGGAACACACAAGCAAAGGCGGGTGCCTGCTCATTTCCTGACCTGGTTAAGGAACGGCGAGTTTCCAGGGAAGGCACAGGGAGAGGACGGGAGGGGGGACAGATGAGGCGGATCAGAACCCAGCCCAGTCACTTTCCCAGTAAACACTGAGAACCTGTTATGTGCCTGGCCTGCAGAACGGAATGCTAGCCATCAGAAGCTCAAAATGTATTTTGGGAGAAACAGTTCTGATGCTAGAGCTATATATAGTATTTCCAGGTGTCAGGGCACACGGAAGACAGGAAGCGATCTGCTGAGCCACTGAGAGGTGGCCCTGGGTGCCAGAGGAGATGACAACTGAGCTGGCTGAGTGTTCAAGGAGGAGGGGCAAGAGTCGCCCAGACTTTGGTGAGGGTGGGGGTGCATTCTGCAGGGTGGGGGCTGCAGGAGTCCAGACAGAAGCAAAGGAGGGTGTGCTTGTTGTGCGGGGGCAAGGAGCATCGCTGCCCTGGAAAGGCAGGCTGCAGCCGGGGGTGAGGCATGCAGAACAGGACCAGAGGACTTGGCTTACCTAGGGCCACAAGGACTGCGACCCTGAACCTCACCGGGAGGCTGGGATGTGTTCCACAGGCCAACGCAAGACAAAGTAGCTGGCGAGCACGGTGGGGGGGCAGCATCTACGTGCACCAGGTCTGCGTCTTAGCCAAACCAC
>PVIA01010710.1:0-49862 GCA_004024845.1 Tonatia bakeri
GGCTGCCCATCAACCGCAGAGGGACGGGGTTCGAAGGAGACACGGGTCCTCGCCAGCCCTCCATGCCCCCCCACACCCCCGCCACGGGCACAGAGAGTTCCTTCCAGGTCCTCGCCGCGGCCACAGCGGCCTTACCTGCCGGTGGGACCTGAGCCTGCAGGAGGGTCGCGATGACAAGCGCCTCCCACTTCATGGTGTCCTTTCCCCCGGGAGGACGGCGTGCCGGGATGAGGGTCAGACGGGGAGTGTGCTGCGCCCCTGCGCTCTGCGCGGCCTCCCCAGGAAGTGGGGACGCGGGGCCCTTGCAGGCGAGTGGCAGCCAGCAGGCCCGACTTCACACCCCCTCTCGGCTCACAGGCAGGAAGCTCTGGAGGTTTAGGGTTTGGGGTGTGTCCGCCCGCCTGCCTGCAGGTTGCTGTCCTCCCCTCTCACCGCCGCCTCCCTCTCCTGCGCCCTCCCCGACTCTGGGGCCGTTGTTGCACAATGCCCGCCCGACTGGTGGCATCGGTCCCGAGGCAGATGCAGGCTCCCGGCGCGTGTCCGGGCACTTGCCATGTTTCTGAACGTGGGTTTTTACAGGGGCCCGGGAGGCGGCAGAGCCCTGGTTCAGTCAGGCTGAACGCAGAGACAGGTGGCCCCAGCTTCCAGGCCGTCTCCACTACCTGCTGGCCGCGTGGCCTTGACTGTGGCAGCAGCACCTTCAGACTTCGGCGTCCCGATCTGTAAAGCAAACTGATGGAGCAGACCTCAGCCGGCAGTCCTGAACTTGACCTGAATTTGAACCTCAGGGCGGTTGGAAATACGATGTCAAACCCTTCTGTTCCTTTTCAGCATTTAAGCACTGGCGTCACTTCCAAAATAAAAACGACAAATAGCTGGGAATAAACTTGATAAAAAGTATAAAATCCATGTGTAACAAACTTTAAAACATTCCTCAACAATACGGGAAATATTTCTGAACAATGGAAGACAGCCGGGTCTTGAATAAAAATTTCCCCTAAAAAAGAGCACAATCCTCCCTGAATTAATCAACCTGTCCCTCTAAAAACACCTGCAAAAGCTTTAGAACAAGGTAAGGCGATTCCGAAGTTACCATAAAAAATTAATATATGATAACAGCTGGGACACCAAAAGGACAACAATCAAAGAAAAAAAAGGCAAATTGCACTTGATCGAAATGTTTAAAACTTGTAAATATAAAGGACGCCTATCGAGAAACTGAACAGGTGGTCTGGAGACGGGAGAGAATGCTTGCAGATCATATACTGATAAGGATGTAGCAATCAGAGGACACAGATAAGTCCTACAACTCAACAGGAAAAAAAATAACCCCACAAAAAAACAGCCAAAGATCTGAACAGACATTTCTCCAAAGACGCACGGAGAGCCGGAAAGCACAGGAAAAGGTGCCCAGCACTGTCAGCCGTGAGGGAAACGCAGATAAAAGCTGCCGTGAGCTGCTACCACACGCGCTGCCATGGCTCCCCCAGAACAGGGGCAGGTGTCGGCGAGGGAGGAAGAGACGGGAGCTCTCGCGTCACCGGCGGGCGGGGGAGGCGGTGGAGCCCCCCCTGAAGCAGTTTGGCGTTTCCTCACCCACCCGAGCAGAGCGGCCACGGGACCCAGCAATCCCCCTCCCAGGCATGCAGCCGAGAGCACTGAAAATGCGTGTCCCCTAGATCCCGCACACAGATGTGCGTGGCAGTGTCATTCCTAATAGCCCCACACTGGGAACACCCAAACACCCAGCACCCAAGGAAGGGAGTGTCTCCAGACAACGGAATAGGGTTCCTCCATAAAAAGGGGGAAAGGAAGCATGGTGAGGTCTTCCAACAGGGGCAAGCTTTGAAAACATCCTACTAAGTGAAGGAAGCCAGGCCCCGAAGACCACACATTGTCTGATCGCATTTTTATGAAGTTAGCGGCGCTGACGTGTGTGAAGTTTCTCTGGCGAGTGATGGAAACGTCGAGAATCGGGTCGTGGGGACGGCGCACGGCACAGTGAGTGTACTCTGAGATGCTCCACAACGGTGAGTGGCATGTGGTGGGAGTTACGTCTCGGCACAGACATAGTGCTGAACACACCGGCCAAAGAACAGCCAGGAGAACGGCGGAAACCAGGAAGGGGGTGAAACAGCCCGGCAGCGAACCCCACAACTCGACCCGGCTGCCATCTAGGATGTGCGGCACCACAGACGCAGACCAGCGTTGTCGGCTGGTTTCCGACGCAGGCGCAGAGAAAAATTAGCGGGCAATTAATTAACGGGGCAGTCTTCTAAGTAGCTGGTGCTGGGCCGACGGGATATCTGTATGGAAAGAAACAGCAAATATCGACGCTCCTTTGACACCATACACAAAAATGAGTGAAGATGGCTCATAGGCCTAAATGCAAACCAGAAAACTATAAATTTTTTTAAGGAAAGCCCAGGAGAAAAACCCTTGTGATATAACATAGGAAGAACAAAACGTAAGAGAGAATAATTGATATATTTGCCTGAATCGAAACTAAAAACTTGGTTCATTAAAAAACACCATTAAGAAGAAAAATGATTTGCGAACACACTTGTCAGACAGAGGACTTGATCCAGAAAATATAAAGAACTATTTCAACTTCGTAATAATTAACTTAATGAGAAAAAAGGGCAAAATATTTGAACAGAAAAATTACCGAAAGAGGATACCTCAACGATCAGTAACCCCGTGAAAAGACGCATCATTAGTAATTAAGGCAACTCTTTGGTTCACAGGCCCGAGCTCAATCCACTGAGCCATACCAACCAGGGCCACTGGTTGACTCTTGTGTGTGCCCTGACTGGGGATCGAACCTGGAAACTGGGTGTATCAGGAGGACGCTCAAACCAGCTGAGCTACCTGGCCAGGGCTATAACGCTTATTTTTGAGAAAACTCAAATTATAGGTTACCAACTGATATTTGAAGCAAAGGAAAGAAAGGCAGCTAGTATGTACTGGGTTTTTCTTTTTTTTTTTTAAGATTTTATTTATTTTTAGTTTTAGAGAGGGAAGGGAGGGAGAAAGAGAGAGAGAGAGGAACATCAATGTGTGGTTGCTGGGGGCTGTGGCCTGCAACCCAGGCATGTGCCCTGACTGGGAATCAAACCTGCGATGCTTTGGTTCGCAGTCCGCGCTCAATCCACTGAGCTACGCCAGCCAGGGCTGTACTGGGTTTTTCGATGTCCAAAGTCACCCGCGACCTAAAGTTAATCCCATTCTCACCTGTCAAGTCTGGGACACTCGCCCACTCACAGGACCAAGTGACAGAAATTCTTCAGAGCCGTTTGTAACGTGTGCCAGCAGCTTTTGCCCACTGCTGGGAATCCCTCTAAGGAAATAAACACAGGTGTAGAAAATATCGTGTCGGCCGAAACTCCGGTTATTTCCTTCGATGGCTCTCGTGGTGCTGAAGTGTCTTCAACGTCGTCCGAAACAATTTTGCTAGACTATATTGGGACAGCTGTCCTGTCAGCGTGCATTTTTAAAAACTCCTAAAAACTGGTGAATGTTTATGTAGTCGTTTTAATATTGAAGACAGAATAAAATAAACAACATTTTGGGCATATTATGCTTTATAATTTCAAGAAAGGTAAAAACACAACTGAAATGTAGAAAAAGATGTGTGCAGTGTGTGGAGAAAGGTGTGATGACTGGTCTAAGATATCAGAAGTGGTTTGTGAAGTTTCTTGGTGCTGTTGACGGTTTGGCCAAATAATTCTCGGCTGCGGGGCTGTCTCACGCACTGGAAGATGTTTAGCAGCCGATAGCGGGAGAGACCCAACATACTCAACACACCCAAATCAATATAGTTATTGAAAATGAAAAGTATGTCTTTTATTTTGTGAACTGTTTGGCCCACCCAATATGCCATGTAAGAAAAGGTCCTGTCCCTCACCACAGGGAAAACTTGGAAATGACTTACATGTAAAGCACCAGACAGGGTGGTGACGGCACTTGGCCCGGCCTGGCCGGTGTCCCTCCCGACAGCAGAGTTTCTCCAGCGCCCCCTGCCCCTGCCCCCCCCCCCCGCCCCTGCCCCACGATTCTGAACGGCGGAGCCCAACCCACAGCTGTGGGGCAGCGTTGGAGTGAAACCCGGGCTGGGCCAGTGACAGCCCCCCCACCGCTGAGACAGCGACCATGCAGAAATGGCGCCCCTGGCCGGAGGGCTGCCCCCCTTCGCTGCAATCACAACCTACACAGCAGTGGGGTACGGACGAATCTGGAAGGATTATTTAAGGTCCAAGGATTCCTCGTGTTGCTCAAACAGCTTTGCTGAACGTTTCTGTGCCCGGCACACGGGCGGGCGCTAACGCAGGCCAGAGAGGGCGGTCCGAGGAGACACTCTGCAGCCACCCTACGCCGCCGCCCTGACAGTTTCCAGCGACACCAGCTGGTGACCAAGTGAAAGAAGTGTGACGCGCACTCCGTGTGCGGCCCGATCTCCTTGTTTACCGTCACGATATTTACACACTTCTCAGAAGCCGAGATTGGAAGGAGACTCGGGGAAATGTCAGCAGCGTCACTGGCCAGTGAGATTGTGCATTTTAAAAACCCGGTGTAGTGCCCATGCAACCCTTCCACACACCTTGCCATAAATACGAAGGGAAGACGAAGAAGAGGGTGACGCCCCATGGTTGGGGCGTGCCTACCTCCCTGAGTTCCCCAGACGACTTCGGCTGGAGTGGCCCTCTCAGACGGCGAGGGGCGAGCACCGGGTCTGAAGCGACAATTCGGAATTCCCCTAAAGCATGTTGACCTACCAGCTCGACACTGAGTAACCTGTTTTGGTTTTCTTTTTAGTAGTAAAACCGAAAACGCGCCCGGTTACAGGAACGCCGTCCCCCCGTCGACCGCTCTGTGTCTTCCGTCTGAATGTTATTACTAAGAGGGCGGAGCGGCTGACAGCGGCCGGCCAGGATGTCTCTGCGTGGGTCTCGCTGAGTCCCACCCCGGTTCAGGAAGGGTTTTCTCTGCCCCACCACGGCCCTGCCAGGACCCTGGACTGGAGGACGGAGCCAACTGGGGTTGTTGGCTGTGGTCTGGCAAAGACAGTGGCCTCAGGCGGTTGGCACAGATCCAAGGCCAAGCCAGTTTCCACCAAAGGCGGCCCGCTGTGCTGGGAGCCCTGGGCTCCTCCACCAGCCCCTCTCTCTGCTTGCATTTTCTCCCCTTCGGGAGAGCCTGCCTTGCGCCCTGGGCCACAGTCAGTCCCCTCCAAGACACTCACGCCCTTGCAGGTGACGGCCAGGGGTGTCCCTCTTCTGTAGGAGGTGGGGTGCAGGAGGACCGAAGCATGTGACATGGAGTCCTCGGTGTCTCCTCCTGTCCCAGAAGCTGCCTTTGCCCTGGTGTCACCGAGGCCGTGCATTCACAACCTCAGCAACAGTGTCACCAAGGGCTTGATCAGCTCTGCTGGAAAAAGGAACTCCCATCTGCCCAAAAAGTGATCTAGACTGCCCTCTGCTGGCCCATCAGAACACAGCAGGAACACATTCTGGCCATTTAATCTCTACCACCTGCTGGGCCACGGGGGTTGGCTTTCCTCTGGAATAGCTGAATCTGACCTACATATAAATGTGTAAAAATATTTTTTTAGTCCTCACAGAGGACATGTTCATTCATTTTAGAGAGGGAGAAAGAAACATCCATCGGCTGCCTCCCGTAGGCACCCCGACTGGGGATTGAACCTGAAACTTTTGGGTGTAGGGGACAGCACTCCAACCCACTGAGCCGCCCAGCCAGGCCCGTGGCCCCATTTTAGGACGTGGTGAGCAGGTCACCGAAGGGAAAGGGTCGAAGGACTCACGTGAAGCTTTGAAACAGCTGGTGTTTGGCATGAAATAAAGACACAGGGGTCCCAGCAGTGGCCTTGGTGAGAGGGTGTGGGTACGAACATCTGTGTTTAAAAACGAATCCAACTCACACCATTAAAACAGTGCTTTTAATCCCTGGAGCTCTGAACAGGAAACCTGTTTTGCCAAGTGTAATGCAACCCATTTTTTTTTTTGTTTAACCAGAGCTGCTTGCTGGATTTCTTTGTCGTTCTCAAACATGCTGGTGCGTACGAGTCCTGTCTCTGAGCCACTGAATGGCTCAGGGCCGTGGTTCCTGACACACCTCTTCACGAGGGATCTTATCTCATGAAAACACGTATGTAGGCACTGAAACCACACGTTCACGTGTATACAGGTCAGCAACCTCGTCTTTCAAGAAATCCAGCAACAGCCCAACTTGATTCTGTAAACGAGCGAGCCCTCCAGCCCCCGGGTGAAAACGAACGGGCAGATCTTCTGGGGCTCAGTCCACCGAGAACCCCGACGCCCTTCAAGTCTGTTCAAAACTTCCTGAAAACGTCACCCGCGTGGTCACGGCCGCCCAATTCTGCTTCACCTACACAGGGGGACAGAGAAAGAAGAGTTATTTCACTAAACCGGGCTGACAAACCTTAAAAGTTAATTCGCTCTAGGGAAGGACCAGCGGAACTTCCGGTCTAACAGTCGAGGCTTCGGAGCTGATTTCAGCCACTCCTGTGCGCTGAAGCGGCATCGCCCGAGACCCCCGTGGTCTGCCACCGACGTGCCCAGAAACCCCGCCGCAGCCCGTGTCCCTCCGGTCCGAGCGTGACGCCCACCACCCGGGCCGTGTGGTTCTCTCACTCCGGACTATCTGAAGGTGTAAAAGGCAAAAACAGCTGAGAACAGAAGGGCAAAAGAGCCTTCATCAGCCAGCGCCCAGTGAGGCTGAATCCGCCGGGGAAGGAGGCCGCGACCCATTTTCCTGTTGCGGCCTCGACCACGGCTGTCAGAGACTCCATCTGCAGCACGGGAGACAGGCAAGCCCGTAATCCGTGGCCTCTCTCTGCCCCCGTCCTTATTAGGGGCCAGGGGGGCACCGAGGGGGTGGGGTGGACCTGGTGCTGGGATTCCACGGAGAGCGGAGGCGAGACCTGCTTAGGAAGGGCGTCGGCAAACACTACACCCTCACTCCATGTGCAGACACGCCCACGGGGTCCTGACCCAGCAGTCCGGCAAAGCACACCCCCTTAGGCCCTCATTTGCTCTGCCCAGCGGCGTTTGTGCTGAAGCTTTCACAACAGACGCCTCTGAGTGTGACAGATTCCCGGGTGCAGATGGCTCTCTGGTCTTTAGAGAGAGAACACCCCCAAAATCTAATGCAGGCGTGCCCCCAAGGCGGCTGCCGTCTGGGGAAGTTCCAGGGGGCCCCTGGAGGTGTTCCCCGAGAATGCACAGGCCCTCGGCCCTAACACACATGACCGTCCACTCCCCGGGCTACGACGGGACAGTTCTGGTGGCAATCCAGGTGGGCGGGATGGCAGCGGGCCCACTCCCCGACTCTGACATGGGCATCCCCAGGATTCTGGCGTGCTGCCTTGGGAGGGGCCACAACCTGGTATCAGGGCTGGTGCCCCTGTCAAAAGTGCTCCGTCTTATCTCTGAGCTGCAGAAAAAGGCCCACTTGCCAGGGCAATAAAGTGGGGACCTCGGGTCTACTTGATTCACTCACTCAGCGAGGAGACTCATGAAAAACACACGTTTATCTTGTTTTTACAGCAAGCGTCGCCCCCGGGCATGTTGCTTCTACGAAGATAACTGCTGCAGAGAGTCCTTCCGTCCGTCCCGTACAAGTCAGCTGTAACCCTGAAGAGCGGGCCTGTCCTCCTACTGGCTGTCCTCCCAGTGATTTGTTGCCAGCTGTCACGTTGTAATTGCCACCTCTGTGTCCCTATAAAATAAGGTGGCTTTGCCAGCCCGAGAGACAACCACTGGCCCGTGGCCCTTCTCCGCACGCACGTGGGTTCTTTCTTCAAATAGGAGGCTGAGAATCTCTGTCTCGAGTCATCCGGCTGGGAGCCGCCGGTGTTCACAAAGCACCTGCTCTGTGCCCTGCACTGTCCTAGACCATGTGTAGGGTGTTTTATTTCTTTTTAAAGCAACCCAAAAGCTGAGCTTGTCTGTGAAGACATTTACAGTCGTGGGGGGAAGTCAGCAGGAAGGCGAGGACCCGGAGACAGGAGTGCTGGCAGCAGAAGCCCAAACGTGAGCTTCTGCCTCCCAGTGCAGCCCGGCATCCTCCCCCTCCCCTCCACCAACAGCGGTACCCACGGTGAGGAGGCTGTGCCCAGGAGCCACTGATGGTGGAGGGCTGGGGTGGGGGGAGAACTGAGCCGGAAGGCCCTCACACCCACTCACTGGCTGCACCCCGTGTCACCGACGACGAGGAACTGGTTGCCGAGTGCGGGGGGCTGCGGCGCAGGGAGAGGCCAGTGGGTTCAGACATACAGAGCAGCCCACGCAGGCTGCACCCGCTGCTAAGCAAAGCTCAGCAAACACGAGTGTGTGGTTACTCTTGCCGTTGGGGGGGTCGTCACCGTGCGGGGGGCTGCGAGGGTGTCAGGTAGGCAGAGCCAGTTACCTGTGTCACCTGGGAAGGCACCAGCACCCCTGTTCCTTCACCGGACCCCTGACTTAACTGCAAAGCTCCTGAGCACGCTCCTCTCCTGCCCTTTCAGAAATGCCACCTTCAGGCCCCTGCGGCCCGGCCTCCTCCGCTGCAGTGTCCACTTTCTGGGGGGCAGCATAAACCACTCGGCCCCACAGGTGGTCCCAGGACGGGGTGTGGGGGGGTGCTGCTGGGGACGGGGGTCACGTGCTCAGCCTCGGGTGAGGGTCATTCGATCGGACCGAGGGCCCAATTCTCAAGAGAGTCACGGGTCAGAACTGGGCTCCGTGAAGGGCCCCATGGCGTGGCCTGAACACGAGGCCCCACCCTGGCGCCTCGACTGCAGACGGAGTTCAAGAGCCACACGCTGCTGGGCCGCAGTGCCTCCAAGCACATCTTCATGAGCGTGCTCCAACACGGGGTCGTCTCCGTAATGCTATGTACTTTATGCATTTAAAAACTGCCGTGTGACTGTGGTCGAGGGAGTCCATGGCACCCAGAGTGGTCACACCCCCTGGCCTAAGGACCCCCCACGAGGGTTGCGCACTACGGCGGACGACGGGTCGACTGCTACTTACTGGAAGGTGACGTTGTAATACTCCTCGGGCGTCACTGTCTTGGGCCCGCCGAAGTAGTCCAGCACCCAGATGTTGGTTATGTCCAGCTTGGCGAAGAACCAGTCGTGGCTGGAAGGCCAGGACGCCATCTCCGGGTGCCGGGTGAACAGCGCCTGCTTCGCCACGTCCCTCTCGGTCTCGTTCACCTGAAGGACACACACGAGGTGAACGACCTCACGGCGGGGACGGGTCGTCTGCTGGCCCGGCACGATTTTCACGTGCTACAAACCCTGTGGCGTTTATTTAGTTACAGATCTTGATCTTTTGTTTCCTTTTTACTTTTTAATGATTAATACATAACTATGACATTGTTACATAATATAACTTGTCTGTTGGGAACCGCCCTGCCTGGTTTCAGAAGCTGTAACCCCCCATGGCTAAGGCTGAGTAGAAAGACCTTGGGACAATAAGCCACTTAGGAGACAAAGCTTATCTTCCCGGCAGGGGCCCAGCCTCTGCCCCCTTTCACCTCACCCTGCTTGGCCCCGGGCAGATGACCGGTTAGCCAATGACAGGTAAGATTCCTCAAGGGAGGGACGACCTAAGACATGCATGGTCATGAGGGGGGCCCCCAGGGAAGGACTTGGGGGGCTATGGAGAAAGGGGGTGATGGACCCTCACCCCTTGGCTTTGACATAGCCTGAGTCCTCATTCTGTCTGCCTGTGAGAAGTCTCCTAATCTCTTGCCTGCCTTACTTCCCCTGCCTGACGTAAACCTGAAACAATGCCAGAGGTGGGTGTGGCCCTGTGCTGGAAAGGGCAGGTTCCCTGGGGTGATCAGGCCTAAGAAAGAATGCATAAAATCCTGTGAAACCTACTTTGCTAATGCCCTCAATTTAAATAATAAGGGACCAAGCACGAAGTGAGTTTATTCCCCCAAAGTTTTATGGCCCTTTAGCTATCTGACCCTGACTCAGAACAAGCCTCAGAGTTCTCTGAATGTTACCTATTGTTTGATCCTTACTGCTGACAATGATTGATGAGCTTCACTTATATGCCCTGTATTCCTGTGCAAACTGAACCCCAAAAAGCTTGTCAAGGCAAGGGGTCGGGGCACTCTCCCCTTGGGAGAGTGGCCGTGCCGTCCCTTTTCCTCCACAGGACTCGGTAGTCCGTGTGACTTGGTCTGGTATCTCATCCGTAACGCCGCGGACACTGCAGGCTGGGGTCTGCCCCATTTGTTTTCCGTGTCCGACAGCATGACACTCTGATACGTGTCCTGGGGTGGGCAAAGCAGGTTTACAGTTGTCTGTACAGAAAGCAACACGATAATCAGTAAGTAATAATTAATAATAACGCACGGACAAACTGTCTCGCGTACTCCCGACTGCACACCCTGCTCCTGCCCGCCCCTGTAAAAACTGTGGACCGGCCGCCGCCGCAAGTCTGGTTAGCCTCCATCGCCACGCATGCTTCCTCAAAACGTTTTCCTCGTGTTTTCTTTTTGTTTCGTTCTGCGATTTTGCGTTGAGAACTTTTCAGATCTACTGTCCATCCTGATCACGCAGTCAAGGAATCAGGAGGAGAGCCATGAAGCTTGGAGAAACGCAGACAACGAGGAAGGTTTCAGGAACTGGTGGGCACAGACGGGGTGATACCATCCCAAGCCCCAGTTTCCAGTAATTCTGAGCCATCAGACTAACTGGCACAAGGTCCCAGGACAAAGTGTCCCTGGGCTTGGGAACTGCACCCTTAGCACAGTTCTCCCAGGGCCAGCACATGTCCAACACGAAAGGCAGGCAAGAAACCTTTGGAAGACACGCAGTGGAAGTCAGGACTGTTGGCTCCCCGCTGCCCCCTGCTGGGGAAGGACGGCACCTGCAGAGAAGCCAACACGAGGAACTTCGGGACTGTGATTGACAGGTCAAGAAGCCAATCTGCTGGCTCAGCCATCAGCTCCGGGCTCAGGACACCTTGCCCTCTGCCCTTCCCAAGGTCTCACTGAGCCTCTTTCTGGCAGCACGCACCCCAGACCATGGACATGCACACCCAGGACTCACTGTACTGATGGATTCTCCCCTTCCAACCTGCTGGGGTGCTCTCTGCTCTAAGCCACTGCCACAATAGGGAGGCTGGAACCCCAACACGGCAGACGTGGTGCAGTACACTTGGGGACAAGGAGTGAGCTTCGGCTGGCAGCTGTTCCTTACTTAGGGGCTTCATAACTATCAGCTCTGTTTGCCCCCCCAAAATAGTTCATTCTGCTCACAAATGTCTTCTTGAACACCAATATGAAAGCAACTGATGAAAACTTTTACTGCTTGTGCCCTGGCTGGTGTGGCTCAGTGGGTAAGTGCCGGCCTGTAAACCAAAGGGTCGCTGGTTTGAGTCCCAGTCAGGGCACATGCCTGAGTTGCAGGCCAGGTCCCCAGTAGGGGGCGTTTGAGAGGCAACCACACATTGATGTTTCTCTCCCTCTCTTCCCCTCTCTAAAAATAAATACATAAAATCTTTAAAAGAACTTTTACTGCCTGTGAAATTAGTTTGCACATGAGGACACACTCTGACTCTGCCTCTCAATCCCCGATCCATTTTACTTTCTTCCCCAGCTGTCTCCTCCCCCAGTTAGCAAGATGACGCTCCCCTGCAGCCAGCCGGCGTGTCTGCAGGTCACCACGCACCTTGGTCACGGTCCCGGCCAGGATGATGTGAGCACAGAGGGGACTTTGGGGGTCATAGCCGTGCTTCCTGCAGAAGTCGGTCTGAGCCAAGGACATGGTCAGCGTGGCATAAGGATTCTCCTGCAGGGGGAAATGAAGACCCTCCCGTGAAACAGTCTCCGCAGAGGTAACCAATTTCACAGGCCGAGTACACATTGTCCCCCAGCTTGACCAGTCTTCCGTAAGACAATGAGCTGTAAAACACCACCTTCCACTCGGGACAATGACTCTTTGGATAGAGAACAATCTTGGCCTTCTCTCCAAAGAGGGGGACGGGCATTCATGTTTTAAATGAACTAAGTGAGAGTTATTTGAACACCTCTTCAGCTCTTGACTTGTCCTGTATCCCCAGAGGAATTGTAATTACAGAACCACTCAGGTACAAGGCTGGTCTGTCCCTTCGCTGACACGTCTCAAGGGTTAGACATTAACCAGAAACTAGTGCCTAAAACACCGCTGCTCCGCTAGCCAGTTACACGGTCTCAGCAAGGAAAGCCGCTGAGTCACGCTTCCTGGTTATCTGGGGCCGGCCCAGCTGGTCACGGGATTTCAAAACGGGAGAGGCCGTTCCTCCTCGCCCTGGCACCGAGAGGAGAATGCTTAGACTCGGAGAGTGAGGCAAGCCCCATTCCTGGTCCTTTCCTATTCAGAAGTCAGCTTCGCCAAAGGCATTACTGCCAACAGACAGATCGCAGCAAAGCGCACCCATGGGCTCGAGACTGTTTGCTCCTCAGACTCACAGGGTCCCGTGCGGGGGATTCTGCCATTTCATGGGGGATTCTGCCACGTCATGGCGACCCGTCCACACAGTGAGTCAGCAAGAGGTCTCCCGGAAACCCCGTAGCCAAGTGTTTGCCGTCGACACATTACTCGGCATGGCACCTGGGAGAGGCAGAAAAAGAGTGGGCAGGGCACGGGGACGAGGCCTCTCCCTCCTGTGAGTGGACAGTCTAGTTGGGAAGTCAGACATAACATTTAAATAATGCAAAACAACGACACGGAAGACACCAAGAGGCGGCACATAACTGATTGCCAAGTGCCCAGTCAGTTCAGTGTCAAAACTGTCAGCAAAGCCTGGAGCAATTCGGAAGCCTAGGGAGCTTCTAGAGTATCCGAACCTAGGGTTCTGCGGCCAGGGGGCCTGTGACTGCAAAAAGACAGAACTGGGACCGTGTAGGACAGGACCCAGAGCAGTGAGGAACCCAATCCGCTTGAAGGAGGGGCTTCCTAAGGGGAAGGGGTGGGTGGTTCATGCTGACCTGGCGGGCAGAGGTCAGAGGGGAAGAAAAGTAGAAATTGCAAGCCAACCCCAACTGGTGAATGGATGAACTCAGTCAGACTGATTCTGATTCGGCTACACCTTTTTACCCCACCTTGGAGACCTGAAGTCCCGGGCGGGGCCCTCCCTACTGTCTCTTCCTCGATGAGTCACCCTGGGCTGGAGCCCCACCTGCCAGCCCCTGGTCACAGCAGGGTCTCTGCCCCTTTGAGTTTAAGCCCATCATGTAGAGCGGTGGTTCTGGATCACGGCCCCCCATCGGAAGCATCAGGGAGGGGTTTGGGGCAGAGGTTTAGTAAAATGTATTTCCATACAATGCTTCAGCACGGCATTGTTTACAGTGTCCCCAGGTGAGTGTCTTTGCAGCCAAGGCTGAGCCCCACTGGCGGGTGGAACGAGCCTGCCTTGAGCTCACACTCGGGCAGCAGAGTGGGCTGGGGGCGGGGGAGGATGGCGAACAAACGGGCAGGTCTCCTGGGCTGAGGAGGCAGCTGCTGCTGTTTCTGCTGAGAGAAAGTACCCCCCTATCGCCAGGTCTTCCAGTTTTTCAAGAAGTTACAAACTTAGACTTTTAATTGAAGTCTCAATTTTTAAATGATAGCAACTAATTCAAAATAAATTAAATAATAATAATAATAATAGTAAAAACAGAACTCTGTGTGGGCCAGAGAAAACTGGCTGGTGGGCCTCTTCAGTTCCCGAGCCACCCACCCCGTCGGGCCCTGCGTTCTGAAAGCAGGTGGGCTGAGGCGGAACTCCGGTTTGGCCAGTGGCGTTGGGGAAGTTCCTTGACCCACCTCGGCCCGGCCCGTGAATGAGGTGAGGAAAACCTCCTCGAAGGGTTAGCAAAAGACAGAATGACTGGAAAGAGATGGTCCACCAGGCGCACAGTCGGTGCTTAATCCAATACCACTTTCTCTTCCACGGTAACTTCATCAATAACGTACCTTCCCAGGTGACCTCAAGGCCCAGATCTTTGTCAGAGAGACCCTCCACCCATTCGGGCTTCAGCCCCGGACCCTGTGTGGCTCTGGCCTCCCAAGGTGTCTGAGACACCTCTCTTGGGACAGCAGGGGTCCAACATAGCTGTGACCCTGGCCCCTGCCCACAGAGGTGGGCCAAGGGTGAGGAGGAGATGGACTTCCCATCAGCTCTGCCTCCTGCCAAGGTAGCCAGTGTGCACAGGAGGGGGAGCCTAAAGATGGCAATAATCGCTTAATTGTCCCTGATGTTGGATATCAGCTTCTTGGTGCAGAAGGGAAAACTCGCAATTCAAAGGAGGGGTCAGAAAGAGAAACCCCTTAAGCCGCGCAAACGAAGTGCTTAAGTTCCCAAGGATATCGACACCCTGTAAAGCCTTGCCCGTAGTCAGCTGCCCACAGCTTGGGACCCTGCAGACCCCGCCCGTCCGCGCGGAAGCGCAGTCAGAGGTGTGAGCACAGCGGCCCGGGAAAGGCTGGGGTGCCCCACGCTCACCTTCAGGTCGCCCGCCAACTGCTGCAGGGGGCTCAGGTAGAAGTAGGGCACGCCGCTGCCCTTGCCCGGGAGCCCGTCGCTGAGCGACAGGACGTCGGCGAAGGGCAGGCCGCGCACCGGTTCCTGCGTGGAGAGGGTGGCCAGCGCGCCCCAGTCGGAGAAGTGCGTCACGAAGCGGGCCACGCGCGCCGCGTCCTCGCGGGGCGGCAGCGGCGGTAACAGCGCGTCCGTGTCCCAATCCCCGTGGCCCCGGCCGCCCCGGCCCCGCGCCGGTGCCACCAGCAACGCCACCAGCACCGGTGCCAGCAGGGCGGCGAGCAGCGGGCGTGCAGACCCGCGGGCAGGTCGGGCCATGGCGGTGACTCCGGCAACAGTCCGGGCCCCGCGGCCTCCAGCGGCTGGGTGTTAGCGCTGCGCCCGGGTCCCGCCCACCGCGGGGCAGGTCCCGCCCCCTCCGAGAAGAGCCAATCGGAGCTGGGGGCGGAGGGGCGGGCTCTGGTCGCCGTGCAACCTGAGGGCCCTGTCTGTCCGCGTGTCTGCAGCTGCACCCGCGGATCCACAGGATTGCGAAACGGTCCTCAGTGGGACGTTGTTTTGTTTGACACGTGGAGGAACGGAGGCTGGGAGGAATTAAGCAACTTGCCTAAGTCATCCTTCTGGGGAAGAACCAGGCAGGCGCCTTCCTTAAATACTTTTGGACACGAGTCTGTGGCGTCGGAGAGGAAACGCTGCATTTTCTACACAAGTTCCCCTTTCTGGTTCCTTCACTCTCTGCACCGAAGTGCAGCAAGGGTCCCGGGGTAAGGGACAGAAGCCCCAAAACTTAGGACCCATACGCTCGCTACCTCTGACCCAGGAGACTCTCGGCGCAGACGCCAAGGCGTGGTTAGTCCTTGGTGTTCCTTCCATGCGCGAATTCGAACTCATCGAAAGCATGCGGGGACCTGTTCGGTCCTCAGGCATGGGGCCAGTGTTTTTGGCTGCTGTCCTTGCCGACCCTTCTCAGCCCGCCTAAGTAGCATTTCCACTGACCCCTCCCAACAAGGTCCTCTCCATTCAGGGGTGCCTCCTCATTCTGATACTCTGGGAATGGGTCAGTGGGCTCCTCCCACCGGACCGCATCTTTTATCGTCCTAAGCTGCGGTCTCCTCTCCTCAGAGTGAGTGCTAACCTTTTGGCCTGGCCTCACGTCCCCATCACAGTTGTCCCAAATGCTGCCCGTTGGGTCCCTGCAGGAGTTTGTCAACTTGTAAGTCTGGTTCTGGCCCGCCCTTGGAGGCTGTTGTGCGACAGAGGTGAAGTCATTTCACTGAGCAGCCCGGGGCCGGTCACCTGAGCAGCGTGGGAGACAAGTGGGTGAGCCTGTCTCTGCGTCCTGTCTCAAACTCAGCTCCCTGAGTGCGGCCAAGATTCCCAGGCTCCCGGGTCAGAACTTGGATATGGAGGTGGAAGTCTTCAGTGCGTGGCCTGGATGTCGCCCGCGAGAACCGCCCTCACCCAGGGTTGGCTTCCCTGTTAACAGCTGAATTTGGACGGGCTTCAGGCTGGCTGGGGAACCACGGGGGAGAAATCTGAGAGGAGGGAAATCAGGTGTATCATTTCCAAAAACAATACTTAATCCAAATAGTGGGGGTGCCTGCCAATGGCACATAGTGCATCCTACACCCGTTAAGGGAAGGGAGAGCCATAATTTCCAAGCCGGAGTTCCAGTCTCCTCGTGGCCGCCGTGGAACCATGTGGCCACAGGCTTCCCTGTCACCTTTCCGGGCCTCAGTCTTCTCATAAAAACAAGGAGTCAGTTGGGTTGGAAGACCACACACCTCTTCTGGCTCCATGTTTTATTTTTCTATTAACACGACTTTGTAAGTGTTAATAATGTGAAGCATTATTTTGCAAGCAGATTTAAAAACTGCTTGTTTTGTTTATTGCTGTAGCACTTGGCACCGGTGTACAAACCCACAATGGGCCCCGTTTTAGCTGCACTGCTGAACCGGTGCCTGGGGCTTGGTCTCCTGCATCGGAGCAGGATGCTGGGGTCTACCTGCCCCCACCCCAGTGTGAAGCACCTCCCCTCAGGGTCTGTCTTTGCACTGGCTGTTCCCTGTGCCCCAGATGCTGTTCCCTTGGCTACAGATACGGCCACCTCCTGCCCATCTGGATCTCCATTCAGATGTCACCCTTTCTAAGGGGGCTCCCACTCTGTGGACACCCCTGCATGTTTCTGTCACCGTGTGTATTTATTTAGTGATGTGCTCTCGGTCCCCGGCTGGAATGTGACTTTCAAGAGAGCAGGAATGTCGTCTGTCTTGTCCGCCTCTGTTCTATGTCCCAACGCACAGAGCAGGCACTCAGTAGATACTTAAGGAATGCCTGCCTGGCTTCATAAACAGCTGATGAAATTCTTATAAAATCAACAGTGGGGCTGGAGGCACTCAGGAATAACAATGGGGTGTTATTCTGGCTCTCAATTAGCAAGGCCTCCTCACTGGAGGATTGCGGGGCAATCCCCTCGCCTTCCGGGTCCTGCTGCTTCTCCCTGGGGCTTTCTGCCTATATGTGAGTGGCCTGGACAGAGCCCCTTCCCCGCCGGGAATAAGGATCTTCTCCTCCCACCGGGGTGCAGTCCTGCGAGAACCCACCTTGCAGGCTCCCCTTTCATGTGGTGTGACCCTTGTTCACTTGTCTGGGTCCCTACCAACTGTGGTGTCACCGAGGTCAGGAGCAGTGACATGGGCATGCACACATCCCAGGTGAATAGCAGGCATTCAGGACACACTGTTGACTAAATTAATCGTATCAGGACAGTCACACCAACCGCTGATGGTCCTCAGGCTGTCTTCCGTGGCTCGGGGACTTTCTGCCCGCAGCAGGCACACATGCTTCAAATAGCAGGTAGCTGCTGGGTGGCGAAGAGGGCTGGCTTTGGGCCCTGGGCGGGGAGCCCCATTGGTTAGAGCACTGTCCTGGTACGCCAAGGTTGTGGGTTTGATCCCTGGTCAGGGCACATACAAGAGTCAACCAGTGAATGCATGAATAAGTGGAACAACAAAGCATTCTCTTTCTCTCTCTCTCTCTCTCTCCCTCTCTCTCCCTCTCCACCTTCCTCTCTCTAAAAATAAGTAACTTCCTTATTTAAAAAAGCTGGCTTTGGAGTCTTGCAAGCCAGCCACTTAGGCGTGACTTGGAGAGGAAGAGCTCTCCATCGTGAAAAGTTGCAAAATACCAGCTCCCACCTCCTGGGACTTTTATGGGGATTAAATGAGAAAACTCCATGAACTTGGCGGCCTCGTGCCTGGAACGTAGCCGGGACCCCAGCTGTGACGTTGGTGGCTGCCAGCCTTGGCTTCACTCTGTCTGTTTCCCCTTTGTGTCATTTAATCCCTTTCCGAGAGTGGGTGCTTTCCACTGGGACCTCTGTAACAACAACAACAAAATATCTCCTGAACAAATAGCTACAAAACATCTGGGAATTCCCCAAGCAGCTCGGAGGAGGAGCACCTTGCTTTGAGGGGGAACGCGTGCGTGGAGTAGTGTTCCTTCAGCACACGCCGGTTCCCCACGTTCCTTACCATCGCCCCTCACCTGGTTCACCTGTCCCCAGACTCTAAAAAGTAGTCGTGGAAATCTGCCCGTTTGTAGGCCACGGGGAGCTTCGTGCACACTGACACCCGACGAACAGCCATGACTGTCCAGAGGTTTGGGGGACGGTGCTGACCCCTCCTCACCTGGAGCGCACGGCTTCCACGTTCCGTTCCGGCGGAGTTTTGGCACAGAAAGGGACACACTGACAATTGGGGATTAAATGTTTGTCAACAGAAACATCCACGAAGCTTCAGAGGTGGCGTCTTCCTGGTGTTTCAGTGATCCAGCGATATTAATCGGGAAACGCAGGTTGGCTGTAAGTCAGAAGGATTTAACCAGAAGCCAGCCTTTCACGTGGGGAACGAAAGCGAGGGCCTGTGGAGACAACCGGACGAGCTCGTTGACATGCCCCCACCCCATGGGGACAGAGCCTCCCGCCTCCGGGACCTTGTCCGTCCTCTGTGCGTCTCTGTCCCTCCTCGGGCGTGTCCTTTACAATAAACCTGGAGACAGAAGTGTCCCTCTGAGCCCTGACCTCATGTAACCAATTGTCAGAGGGAGGAGGACTCCCGGGAGCCCTCGATCGGTAGCCACGCTGGACAGAAAGGTGGATGCTCGGGGCACCCGTCCCTGCAGATTGGCATGTGAAGTGGTGGCAGTCTTGTGGGAGCCCCTACCTGGGCGGGGGCAGTCTGTGCCAACTCCAGTAGTTGGCATCAGAATTGGGTTGTGGGCACCCCACTGGAGCTGGAGCGTCTGCAGGGAACCGGTTGACATGGGAAATAAACCCACAGTTGGTGTCAGAAGTGCTCTGAGTAGAAGAAATTTTCCTTTAGCCATCGATTGGTATGCGTGTGTGTGTGTATGTGTGTGTGTGTGTGTGAGAGAGAGAGAGAGAGAGGGTGGAGCCGAGCAGAAGGGGGCGGGGCATGCCCACTGGACCTGGTGTGACTGCTGCACTCCATTGTCCACCACCCAACGTCTCCCCCTTCCACTGCTCAAGCCCCTCCGCTGGGGCCTCCCCCAGACACCCCTGCTTTTCCAGGAGGACCTCCACTTGTGCTGACCCCTCCCGAGACATCTGCGGGGGGCCACTGAGGCAGACCCCCAATTCCTGCCTGGGGCTGCTGCCATCAGTGGGGACAATGGAGCCCCATTTGTTCCTGTTCTTTTAGGCGGTGTGACCTGTGAGGACATTGGGCCACAGGTCAGCAAACTCACACTCAGACTGACGCTGAAACACACGCACTGAAGGGGACGTAAGCGTGGTACTACTGGAGGTCCCCAGGGAGGCTCCGCCTGCCGCAGCCTGGCTGTTGGCCGCACGGGCTCCTGTGGTGTCCTCAGGCTTGGTCCCCTCCCCCACACCCGACGGAGGGGAGGGACTACGCCGAAGGTCGGGCCTGAGTCCCAGCTGCCCGTTATGAGACTAAGCCGGGGTGTGGGAGAGGATGCCGGAGGCACGTTTCATCCCTTCTCCCAGCGTGTTCTGAAGACAGAGGAAGCAAAACTACAGGGTTCCGCCACAGCGGCGCCTTGTTTGAAATGCGCCTTTCTCCCGAGTTCAGGTGTGTGTCGCGCTGCTGACACACGAGGGCGCTGTTCCTGCAGTTTATAATGTTCGGGGCTCAAATTCCTGGGGAAGCCCAGGGGGACTCTGGCTGGGGCGTGAATGGGGGTCGCCACTTACGCCAGGCAGGGTGGGTTTTCTGCAATCAATGAGACATGTTCCGATGTACCAAAGGAACGATGACAACGGTGTCAAAGCCTGCAGGCTGGCCTGGCCGCAGGGCTGCTGCCTGGGGCCTCCAGGAGGTCAGGGCAATGCATCTCATTCATTCTGCGCGACGGAACTAGTGGAAACCCGCTCTGGAGTCCGACCTCAAATCAGAGGTACGAGCTGGAGCAAGATGCTTCAACTTGGTCTAAAACAGAACTGTCTCAGCCTGGCTGGTGTAGCTCAGTGGAGTGAGTGCCAGCCAGTGAACCAAAGGCTTGAGGGTTCGATTCCCAGTCAGGGCACATGCCTGGGTTGCAGGCCAGGCCCCCAGTAGGGGGCGCGTGAGAGGCAACCACACATTGATGTTTCCCTCCCTCTCCTTCTCCCTCCCTTCCCCTCTCTCTAAAAATAAATACATGAAATCTTTAAAAAATAAAAATTCTTATTGAAAAAAAGAATTGTCTCATAGGACTGCAGGGGGAGTGCATCAATGTCCTTTCTAAAGCATCTAACACAGCATGGGACACATAGTAGGGACTCAATAAACAGCCACGAGCTCTGCTTGTGACTTAGCAATGCCAACACATAGTGGTGTCCAATATACATTTCAACGGATGGATGGAAGGCTGGGGTGTGTGAAATAGACCAGATTGTACTGGACGGAGGAAAGCTAACAGTTTACACCTTGTTTGGGTGCAGTTGGCCAGTGGAACCACCTGGCAACAGAACACCCAGTCTGCCTGCCGTAAGTGGCCTATGAGTCTGTCTGTCTGTCTGTCTGTTCTGCTCATCAACTGCCCCGTGAGGAAGCCGAGGTCCGAGGAGAAGGTGAGCCCAAGGCTTCAGAGCTGCCTGTGTCGGAGTGAGCCCCCCGGTCTCGGTCTCGGGAGTGCTGGCTCAGAGCTGGGCCCTCAGGCACCCCCCTGAGGGACTGGGATCCGAAGGGGGGAAGAATGAGGGCGAACTCAGAGGACTGAGCCCCCAAAACAAACAGGTTCCCGGTCGGGTTTGCCTGATCCGGCTCATGTGGGGCACCCCCACCCAGCGGTGACTCTGCCCTGATGTGGAAAGAGCCAGAACCACAAAAGAACCTCTTGGCCTGCCCTGAGGCCACCCGTGGGTGGCCTTGAAGCCCAATGGCTCTGCAGGGAGAGGTCCCACTTCCCCAAATATGCCTCTTCCGGTGTCACAAGGGACCTTGGGTCACCTCCTTCCTCTGAGTACCAAAAGCAAAGCACAATTTCTGCCTCCGCTCCTGTTCTTTCCTGTCCCCACTTGCTCTGTCTTTTCCAGGACGCAGCCCTGACCCGCCCCCGCTGGCTTTCTGTGTCAGCAGCTTCACCCGCTTCCTGACCCAGACCCCCGAGCCCAAGGACCCCCCTTTCCCTGATAGCACAAGCTGTCCTGGGCCGCCCCAGCCCCAGGCTAGGGAACCGCCAGCAGGAAGCAATAAAAGGCACTGTCCACATGTCTGCTGGAATCGTATTTTCCAAAGTCAAAGCAAGACACATGACCCAACTGGACACCAGACTTTCTAAGGACTTTCGGACACAAGGCGTGAAGCTGGCCCCCGCCAGGATCATGGCTGCCAAACACGTGCCTCCTCTGGGGGATGTCTGCCCAAGCTGCCCCCTGCACCTGCTGCTGATGTGTGGCTGGGACTTTGGCTCAGACACCGACCACCAGCCCTCGGCTACTCCAGCTCAGGGTCAGCCAGGGAGAGGGGTGCAAGCAGTGGCATCCGGGAATCCTCCTCCTTGGATTTTTCTAACTTGTGTTATCTCCGTAGACCCTGCCCCGTGAAGGCTTTGTAAGGTGCTCCCTCGCCTATGGGTTTTTAAAAAACGTGGAGTCTTTTTCAAAACATCAATCCAACAACGTAAGTATATCCAATAAATACGGTAGTGACCTGTCTCACACGTCAGGGATGGTGCTGTGTCCCTGCCAGAGAGAAAATGATGAAAAACTCCACTCCCGCTCACGTGTCTGCGCCCCTACTGTGGGCGTGACACGAGGAAGTACTCAGGAGAGGATCCAAGGACTGAATGCGTGGTCTTGACCCTTCCACGCTCAACGCTAGTGAAAGGAGTTGTGGTGTCAGAGAGGCAGCTCGGCACCAAAGGGGTTGGGTTCCCATCTCGCCGCCCCCCTCTTGAGGGCTGCTTGGCACCGAGCAAGGTCAACGGTCAATTTCCTGCTCTTTGCCTCTCAGTGAGGAAGTCATAATACCTGCCCGTGAGGCTGGGCGCGGGGTGAATGCTGGCAGGTTGTCCGTGTGGTATAATAGACGCTGAGAAAAGATTTCCTTCCTTCCTTCCTCTCTCCCTTAAGGAGCCGAGAGGCTGGTAGTTACGAACAGCTTCTGCTGTAACTCGCACGCACTGAAGATGGCATTACACGCTGAACCTGGGGTGCGCAGGGTGCCAAGGTCACCCGCCGCGGTCTGCTGCCTCTGGGTGTGGCCTTAAGTGCCACCCAGCACCGCTGAGGCCCGCTGGCCGGCTTCCTTCCTGCCAGTCCCTCCTGGGCTCCACCCAGCCCACCTGGCAGGGAGTAAGTTTCAGGGCCTTTGTTGGCCACATGAGGTTGGGGCACAGAAAGGTCAAGTGGGTGGGTTGTCAGTGACCTGCCCCCACCCCCCAAGGAGGCTGGGGACAGGCATTTGGTCACAGTAGGCAGGCTGACGGGGAAGAGGTAGGACTCTCCCGGTCTTCCCCTGCGAGCAGAAGTACAATGTAGAGAAATTTCGGGCGTGTGCTCCGCACCCTAGCCCAAGCTGGGGAATTGGAGCCAAGAGCTACCAATGTTAAAAGAATTCTAAAGACAGCCCTGGCAGGTGTGGCTCAGTGGATTGAGTGCCGGCTGGTGAACCAAAGAGTCACCAGTTTGATTCCCAGTCAGGGTACATGCCTGTGTTATGGGCCAGGTCTGCAGCTGGGGGTGCACAAGAGACAACCACACATTTATATTTCTCTTCCTCTTTTTCTCTCTCCCTTTCTCTAAAAATAAATAAATAAAATATTTAAAAACATTTTTTTAAACAAAACCCACTTCTGCTGAACTTGCCATGTCCCCTGAGCTCTGAAAGGCAAAGTTCGGGCCTCCCCAGATCCTGGCCAGGCAGGCAGACTAATTATCGTTACTTAATTGTGCAGAGGGGAAACTGAGGTTCGGAGAAGTCATGCCACTTGCCAAAAGCACACCTGAGGGGCACAGCTGTGGTTCGAGGCCAGGGAATGTGACTCTGAATCCAGGCTTCTTAAAGAAAGCACAAATGGCCTTCCAGTTCACAAAAGAGCTTCCCAAGTGAGTGTGGTGGCGGCTCTCTGTTCGCCTCAGTACCGACTTTCTTTTTCTATGGCAATAGAGGTTTTCACCGAACAAGGGCAAGTCTCCTGAAAACCACATTTCCCAACTTCCCTTCCAGCTACAGTCATTCATGCGATTATATTTGGGCCAGTAGGAGATGTGTGCACTTTTCCAGGGCAGTTAAAATGAAGGCAAGCCCCAACCAAGTGGCTCAGTTGGTTGGAGCATCATCCCAAGCACCGAAAGTTTGTGGGTTCGATCCCCAGTCAGGGAGGCAGCTGATCAATGTTTCTGTCATGTTGATGTCTCTCTCTCTCTCAAATCAATGAACATATGCTCAGGTGAAGATTTAAAAAAAAAAGGAAGGCATATGCTGTCCTTCCTGATGCCGGGGATACAGAATGTAATGGTAGGAGCTCAGGAAGCCATTCTGGCATGCACCGCCTCTGAACTACTCAGCTAGAATTGTATGTGAGAGAGAAATAAATTTAAGTTTAAGCCAGCCTAACCCTAACCCTAACTGCGTGTCCAGTCTTCCCAGGTCTCGCAGCAACCTCGGCGTTGGCTCAAGGGCCCGGAGAAGGCCCGCAGACCGAAACGTGCTAATTTGCCTCTTAGGTCTCTTTAATTTTGGAACGCTGCCTTCTTTCCCTTTCTTTATGTTTTCCATGTTATTCTGTTGGGGACACCAGCTCCTCTGATCTCCAGAAGGTTTCCACATTCCAGGTTTTGCTGATTAAATCCTCAAGGGTCCTCCGGGGGCCGTAGGCCGTGCTTCCCCTAAAGTGGGAGTTAGAACCGGGGGCCTGATTAGACTCTGGTTTAATTGATCTGTTTTTCATTTTTGCAAATATCACAACACAGGTGGCCCTGGGTGCTCCTTATTGCATCTTATGGGGTGTGTGATGTCTCACTTCCCACTTCGAAAGACGCTGAGACTGACAGTCTGCCTCCCCTCTGGCCCCCCCAGGGCTCTGCTTGCTTCTGCTCTTTACTGCCCCACCCCGACGCTCCTTCCGCCGGAGGACTGTGCACTTCCCCACAGCCCACCGGACCCTCCTTGTGAAAGCCATCGTACCCTCACCCGCTCAAACGGGCCTTCCCTCTGTGGCTTCGGCAGTTCTTCCCAGGTCTTAATCACAGAGAGTCAGATAAAGCGCTTCTGCCGTTCCTGTCGCCACTCCGCAGCCCGAGTGTGTGGTTCCCAATCTTGGCATCTCCACGCTGGAAACTCCCTGGACACGGGAGGAGCTCAGCTCCAGGAGAGCTGGGTGCTGCAGTCGCATCCACGGGGCGGCGCCTGAGCTCGCGCTCCCCCTGGAGCCGTTTGGCACCCAGCGCTCTCTCTGCAGATGCCAGCGCGGCTTCTTGGGACATTCTCACTCTAGGTCTCAGGCTCGGGCTTTGAAGTAAACCCAGGGGGGAGGCACCAGTGGGGCATGGCATAGTCAAATGTTTGCACTTTTACTCCTTTCTCCCTTTTTTAGTTTTAATTGTAGGAAAAGACACACGTGCTGTGAAATTCCCCTCATAACCATTGTAAGCGTACAGCTCAGGAGTGTTAACTGCCTGCGCGTGGTTGGGTAACAGATAGCTGGGACGTTTTTGTCCTGCAAGACGAAAACTCTGCATGCACACTCCTTCCCCTCCCCACAGCCCTGAAACACAGTTCTGCTTCCTGTTTCTACGAATCTGGCGACTCATTCCATTTAAGAGAGTGAGCATGCACTGTTTGTCCTTCTGTGGCTGGCTTGTTTTACTCAACACGATGCCCTCAATGTTTGTACAGGTCACACGGGACAAGACTTCCTTTTTGAGGGCTGAATAGTATTCCGCGGCAGACTTTAACACCCCATCTTTATCCATCTGCTTGTCAATGAACGTCGGGGCAGCTTTATTCTAGCGGTTTTATCATTTCAAGTCTTATGTCAGGTCTTCAATTCATTTTGGGTTAAATTTTTTTTAAGATTTTATTTATTTTTAGAGAGGGGAGGAAGGGAGAAAGAGAGGGAGAGAAACATCAATGTGTGGTTGCCTCTCAAGGACCCCTAACTGGGGACTTGGCCGGCAACCCAGGCATGTGCCCTGACGGGGAATCGAACCAGCAAGCCTTTGGATTCTCAGGCCGGCCTTCAATCCACCAAGCCACGCCAGCCAGGGCTGAGTTAATTTTTATATATATGGTGTGAGGCTAAGGTCTAACTTCATTCCTTTGCATGTGGTACCCAGTTCCCAAACACTGTGGCAGAGAATGTCCTTGCCCCATTGGGTGGTCCTGAAACCCTGTTGAAGACCATTCGATCTCACACGAAGGTTAGTGTCCGGGCTCTGTCCTGCCCCACTGGTCTGTCTGTGCGTCTGTCTTTCCACCACACCTCGCTGTTTTGGATACTGTAGCATTGTTATACATGTTGAATCCAGGAAGTGTGAGGCCTCCAACTTTGTTCTTCTTTTTTAAGATTTTGTGTGTGTGTGTGGCAATTTTTTGGTCCCAGGAGATTTCATATGAACTTTACAACTTGTTTCTACTTCTGAAAAAAAAAATGCCATTGAGATTTTTTTCAAAGGGGTTGCGCTGACTACATAGGCAGCTTTGGGTAGTATGGACATTTTAACAGTAGTAAGCCTTCCAGTGCCTAGACAAATAATGTCTTTCCACTTATTTGTGTCTTCTTTAGGTTTTTTTTTAAAGATTTTATTTATTATGGTTTTTTAGAGAGAGGGGAAGGGAAAGAGAAAGAGAGGGAGAGAAATACCAATGTGTGGTTGCCCCTCAAGCGCCCCCTACTGGGGACCTGGCTCACAGCCTAGGCATGTGCCCTAACTGGGAATTGAACTAGCAACTTTCTGGTTCCCAGCTCACACGCAATCCACTGAGCTACACCAGCCAGGGCTTCTTTAGTTTCTTTTAGTGATGTGTTATATGTTCAGTGTGTAGGCCTTTCACCTCCTCAGTGATGTTCACTCCAGGGTACTCCATTCTTTTCACCGCTGCTGTGAGTGAGAGTGTTGTCTTCCTCTCCGTCTTGGATTGTTCGTTGATGGTGCACAGACGTGCACCCGCTCTGTGTGTTGACTTGGTGTCCTACAGCTTCACTGCATTTGTTACTTATCAGTTCTCAGGATTTGGGGGGACCTTTATGGTTTTCTGCATACCAGGCATCTCATCTGCAAGGACAATTTTCTTCCTGTCCAGTGTGGATGCCTTGCATTGCTATTTCTTGCCTCGGTGCTCTGGCTAGAATTTTCAGCACCAAGTCGAAAACACGTGGCCAGAGTGGACAGACTTGCCTCGCTCCTGATCCTGGAGGAAAAGCTTTAAGTTGTCCGTTGTTGAGTACACTGTTCACCGTGTACAGTTTACCTTTTAAAATATGGAATTCTTTGGCCTTGGCCAGGTAGCTCACTGGTGAGAGCATCGTCCCCATACACCAAACTTGCAGGTTTGGTCCTTAGGTCACGTACAGGAATCACCCAATGAGTGCATCAGTAAGTGGAACAATGAATCAATGTCTCTCTCTCTCTCTGTCCCTCTTTCCTGCCTCCCTTCCTCTCTCTCTCTATAATCAATAAAAATATATATATAGGCTTCTTGAACTAATTTTGAACAGTAAAATCCAGGCAGACACCAGCAGGCATTTGAAATGAGAGCCCAGGACCACCAACAGGCGGCAGGAGGTGTGTGTGTGTGTGTGTGTGTGTTCTTAGATGTGGCTTCACGGAGACACACAGGACCACGCCGTCTGCCAGCTCCGCCTGAGGTCCCCAGTGCGCTGCTCACACAGCCTGTCCGACCCATGTGCCATGAGTCCTTTGCCGTGGATGGCCTCTGGAACCAACCCTGGCAGTGTGCGCCTGGGACTTCGATGCGCCAGCTGCTCTTGGGAACGGAGGACACAGTTCTCAGGCCCACTGAGGCAGAGGAACTTGGAGAGAGTGACCGCCACTTTCCTCCCAGCCCCCCACGCGGCCGGAGAGTCTCCGGTGCCCACGTTTGGAGACCCCCTCCTTCTAGACTCGGAGGAGAGGCGGTGGGAGGAGGAGCGACTGAAGCAGAGCCACGTGCTGTGGGTGCAGCTGGGGGTCCCGGTTGCAGAGACGGGGCGGGGGCTGCCCCGCGTGGGGTCCAGCTGCCCTTGAGGGCTGTGCCCTGGTTTTCTGAGTGTGAAGCTGACATGGGTTAAAAGGAAGGAGAGACGCCCCATTCATTCCTTTACCTGCTGCTTCCTCAGAGAGAAGGTGCAGGAACGAGGCACCTGCCGAGCAGGCGCCCTGGCCGCCTGGGGCAGAAAGACCAGTCCCCACATCACTGTGACGTGAGGTCGCGATGAGCACGGCCAGGCGTGAGGAGGGACGGCAGCGCAGAGCTCACGGCCACCCTCCTCAGCACAGCCACAGCCGAAGTGCTTTCCTACCACCCCACTTTCTTCTCGCTGACCGCCGTCTCCTCCTGGCCCGCTGGCCCCGTGGCGAGCGTCATGAGGTACATGGGTGCAGAGGGAGCCCCAGCAGACAGGCAGACAGACAGACAGACAGACCCCCGCCACGGGGCCAGAGAGAACTCGAGAAGCCTCGAAGGAAGGCACAGCTGCAGAAGGAAAACAAGAATGTCGAGGGAACAGAGTGTCCCGGCTACTGAACTTCCTGTTGACGAGTCTCCGGGCAGGGGGTGAAGTCTGGAGTTCCAGGACCGGTGCAGAGGGGGGCAGGGGGAGTGGGGGGTCGGCGGGGGGGCTGGCCGCCTCTGCAGGCGCAGCCACTTGGGAGCTGGGCTCCCAGTCCCTCACTTCCTGAGACCCGCCACAGTCAGGGGCCGCTTTCTGTTACCCGTGTGCCCAACTTCACCGAAAAAACAAACAGGATGCCAGCTTTCAGGCCTATTAAGCCATGAGATGCAAACCCCTTCCTCACCCACCCACCCTGCTCCCCTACCACTGCCACCTGGGCCACCCCCCTCGCCCCAGCACCTCCCTGCGTGACCCCCGCCGGGGCCATCCGAGCCTTGCTTCACGGCCGGCCGGGCTGTTCAAGGTCAGATCTAGTGCTTCGCCCACTTCACGATGGTTTTAGATTCATGGTCATTTTGAGGAGGAGTTCCCTACCACATCCCCGGGGGCCGGACGAGAATCTGCATCAAATCAGGAACTAAGAACAGCAGAGGGACTTTGCCCTGCAGAAAGCGCCTCCGTAGCACAGGTCCTGGCGCCCCCTGCGCTCGCCTGGGCCCCCTCGCCTGCAGCGTCTCTGCAGGTCAGCGGCTGTCTCGTCTCCTCCCCTGGTCATTCCCAGCCCCCCGCCGCCCCCGTCCCTCTGCTGCTGTTTAAAAGCCCCCACCACGTGCCATGAAGGAAGTGGAAACAGAAAATATAAACCAGGAGCAACTCTACCCCTGTTCCACTGCCCGCAAACATGCAGGAGCCGCCCGCTTCTTCAGAGGCAGATCCCGAGCATGAAACATTCCCAGAACAGCACTCCAGCACAAGGAGGCCAGGACGGACTCCACACCCAACGCCCACTCCACGGGTGAACGTGGACCCCGCTGCAGTAGGGCAGCCCTCCCCGCCCTTTGCTCAACCCCGCCGGCCTGTCTCCACCCAGCCCTCCCCTGAGCCCCCCACTCCGTCAGGACCCAGCCCGCCCAGTCTCACATCCAGCATCTACTCCGCCTTGGGACCCAAACGTTCAGGGTCCACGGTTTACCGATCGCCTTCTCGGATAAATGGGCTCTTCTAAGAGAGAAACCCCCCTCTCTGTGGGTCCGGGGACACTGTGAGTGCACCAGGAGGAGGAAAAGTTTCCAGAGTCTCGAGTGCAACCCTGGGTCAGAAAGCAGAAGAGGGGATGAAGACAGTTGTGTGGAAATGAGCGGTGTTGCAGCCCAACACCAGGAGGGTGCACAGTGGGGTGAGGGCTCGTTGACTGCCGATACTCGGGAACGGTGAGGAAAGGAGTTCAAATCCTCATCCCCTCCCTAAACCAGTTCTTGGCAAGAAGAATAGTCCCTCCACAACGGGCTTGGACTATTCTGGATTCACCGCTTCCCGAAGCTGAGAAACAGCCCCCGGCCCCGGGGTCTGGGGGTCGATCCCCACGGGTCTGCATGGGGCCCTGGCTTTGGCCTCTCCCTCAGAGCTCCCTGGCCGTTCTAACTCACGGCAGAATCTCGACGCGCTCGGGTGCGCTGTACGATACGCTTTTGGGGGTTAGAAATGTTTGAATTTCCTTGTGGCTGCGTCTAATTCCTCCTAAACCCGGGACACACCTCAGAAGGAGAGGGGCGTCTCTGGGCCATCCCCTCTGGGTTTTTCATCAGTTCTACCCCTTACCCTCAGTGACTGGCCAGTGTCCCTCCTGACCAGGCCCTGCCCACCTCCAGCTGGCCCAGGAAACCCCAGGCTGGCCTTTCTCTCCGCTGTGGACATGAGCTTCTTCCACAGGAACCTGGCCGAGTGCCGCATCCTTCCCCTTCCGTCCTTCCTTCCTTCCTTCCTTCTTCTTTCTTTCTTTTTAAGCTGAAATTCTCCTCAAAATTATGAAAATGCATGTGTTTATGGCAACCAATGAAACAACACAAAGATATTTATACAAGGAGAGGTGTGAATCATCTTCCCGTCCTGCCCCATCCTCAAGCATCCCAGCAGACTGGGCTCTCCCTCTGCCCGTTGTCCCCCTCGGTCACCAGCGTCACCAGGCCCCAGCCCACCCTGCAGATCTCCAGTGGGGGAGGGGAGGGGTGGGAGTAATGCGTGACGAAGGGACTGGGTGGGGGCCAGTCTGGAATCAGAGAAATGGAGAGTTCAGTTCTTACCACCCCCACCTTTGTTCTTAACTTTTGAGTTTGAAATAATTTTAAACGTTAAGAGAAGTCGTAAGATTCGTACAAAGAACTCCACATACCCTTCACCCAGGATTCCTCAGTTTTGCCAGTTACTCAATATTTTCTCTTTTTTTCCTGTTTTATCGAGGTATAGCTGACCGATGAACTCGTCAGGTGCAGCGTACCCTTGAGGATTTGATGCAGGGACACGTGACACGTACTTCCTTTCCTGTAACTTGCAGTGGAAGAAGCCGGCCAGGACCACGCGGTGGACCCAGCTGTCGCATGGCTCCCGTCTCTGTCCTACGACCCTTCCTCAGCCTGCCCTTGACCTCTCTGACCTAATGCTTTCAGAGATTACAGACCCGCCACTCGGAGGACTGCCTTCCTACAGGGCCTACCCAGTGCTTTCGCATGATCAGGTTCAAGTCCACCTGGGCCAGAACATCGAAGACGCCCTCCCATCTCCGTTCCTTAACCATAGAACATCCCGGAGCCTGGCACCCCCTTCCCAGGTCTCAGCTGTCCCTCAGCACGGCTGCTTGCGGAGGAAGGAGTTGCTTTATTTTGTTTGTGCCACATTCCCAGGGCTCAGGGCGGACCTTCTGCATACGGTTGAAGTTCGCACTTGGGGCCGTGAAGAATATTTGCTGCCTGCTCTTCGTTGTAGAAACAGACAGACAGACGGACGGATGGACGGCAGCACGGCTCGCACACTCTCAGGGAGCTGACTGGAGCTCGTACGCATGCACATGAAGGATGTCCCTGCCCGAACTAGCCGGGCCTTCTCTCCCTCTGGGCACCCGTCTGCGCGAAGCCTCTGCCTTGGATTCGAAAGCAGCGACCCCACCAATGTGCTTCACTCACGCAGCCACCCGCTCACCGAACAGTGACTGCAGGCTGGTGGCTGATCTGGGGCGCCGGGGCATGGCGGCCTGCTCTGCCCGGCAGGTGCCCCCGCCCGCTGGCGGGCACTGGCCCCCACTCGCTGCTTGGCTGGTCCTCACTACCAGGGGTTTGAAGGGGGGTAGTGAAACTCCCTAGCCCCCCAGAGAGGGAGCCGGCCCCCCCGGAGACGCGTTCCCTTCCCCCCGGGTTGTCAGCTCCTGCAGCCCGCAGAGCCAGGAGTGACCCAGCACAAAGAGGGCGTTTCCCAGATGTGCTGCCCGCGTTCTGGCTTCCGGCGATCTCCTGGGGGGCAGGAAGGGGAGGTGAGGAGAGCATGGCCCCCCACACCCACTTGTGGCTGCTGAAACTGAGCTGCGGCCCCAGGCCTGTCTCCCCCTTCCCTCTCCTGCCTTCCATGAAGGCCTCTGCCTGAGGCACGAGCAGCCCCGGGGGAGCAGGCAGATGGGGGCCTGGCAGAGGCCGGGCGGACCTGCATGGGGCGGGTCTCTGCTCTGTGGCCAAGGGCTGGCTGAGCAGGGCGTGGGCCACAGCTGCGAGTCACCTGGGGTGCCTGCGATGTTATCGGGGCCTAACGGTTTCCTCTGGCTCGGCACTTCCGCCCTCCTGGGGGTGAGGCCAGGAACCTGGGCTGGGGCAGCCCTGCTCCGAGCAGAAGGGCCCCACCGAGGCAGGGAGGGGCAGGCCCCCTGAGCTGGGGCTGGAGACAGGGCGAGAGACCAGGGGCCCCCACCAGCTCAGTCCCGCACCTCCGAGAGAAAAGGGAAACAGGTCTCAAGCATGAGCACGCACTGCCAGGCTCCAGGAGAACCCCCTTCCCGCTGCCCACTCTGCCCCTGTGCCCTGTGCCCTCTGAAGCTGTGTGGCTGGCCTGGTGGTGCACTGGGGGACGTGGGAGGCTTGCCAGTTATTCCTGAGGGCGTAGCTCTTAATACAAGAAATATCAGACCCCCATTCATTGTAGCTTACATGTGGGGCTAAGCACTGCAAAAAGCTACTCTTCAGAGCGTCTACTGAACTGCATAGTGAAGAAAACGAAGATCAGAGAGGTCAGACCACTTTCCTAAGGAAACACAGCCAGGGGAGCCGACTCCGGGCAGCTCTCTGTGGCAGGAGCCACTCTCAGCCCAGTCCTCACCCGCCCCCGGTGCCCATCTACATCTGGGGTGGCTTTCCCTTTGTGTGTGGTGGGGGGCAGGGCTTGGGGATGGGGGGCACGAGATTGCTGCAGGACCACACAGAGGCTTCCACCCACTGGTCTCAGAAGGCAGGGCCCTGCCTCCCCCCTCCCGCTGGCGGCTGGCGGCCAGTCGGAACTGGAAGCAGAGAAAGAGGCTGCTCCAGATTCCAGGCTGAATCCCTCCCTCACTCGCAGCCCTGTGCTTCAGCCTCTTTGCAGCCCCGGGGGCCGGGATGGCCCTGGGGGAGGGTGGCTAGGCGGGGCCTTCCAGGACTGGACAGCCAGGATGCACCCTTCCCTCTATGTAACCGGACGGACGGAGAAGAGGCCCTTTAGCCAGCAGCTGGTGGGGGCTGAAATTCCGCCAGAATCGAATGCATCACTCAAGGGGGTGCGGGGGACGAGGTTTACTGCTGGGGGGAGCTTAGAAAGCTTTGCTTGGATGCCTTGTTTTCCTCCTCTTCCCGACCTGCAGATGAAGGATGGGCAGGTTGATTGTGAAGCTGTGAGACAGGGAAGTGGGGAGGTAAAGGGATGGATGAAAGGTCAAAGGGCCAGGTCCCTGGGGTGCAGAGCCTGTGCACAGCTGGGCTTCTGGGCGGGGAGTTATCTCAGGCCTTGGAGGGGCAGAGTCCTGCTCTCCAGCCAGGACGCCACTGCCGCTGGGAAACCAGGTAGGAACTGAGTGTAACTAAATGGGGAGGGGGAGGGGGAGAGAGGGAAACGAAGCGGTGAGGACGTCCCTGAAAGAGGGGAGGTGGGGAGGGGAAGAACAGCGCTAACCCTAAGGAAGAAAGGGAATGAAGGTGCATGGAAGGGGGGAGAGGCTGAGAAGGACCGAGACCACAGCAAAGACTGGGGTCCTGGACACACTTCTCCAGAGAGAGGCGCCAGGCGGCTGTCCCATCCCATGTTTGGGCACATTAATGGAGTGAGGTGGCTCCCTCGCTCAGTCCTGCCCTGGGAGGGGACAGTATCTGTTTAGATTTGTGTCTAAATTTAAACCCTGATGGCTGGCCTCCCTCCCCTGCTCCTCCTCCTCCCTCCCTCCCTCTCCACCTCCTCCTCCTCCCCCGCCTTGCTCCTCCTCCCCCTTTCCCCTCCCCCTCCCTCCTGTCCTCGCCCAGAGGCCGGCTGTCCCGCAGCAACCAGCCGGCGCCCACTCGCCCTGCGCCCGGCCACAGCCGGGGACCAGGCAGGCAGGCGGGCAGGAAGCGAGACCGGCAGGACCGTGAGCCCGGGTGGACGAGCCGAGCCGAGTGGCACCTGGGGGACATGGAGGTACGGCCTGGCTGGCAAGGGTGGGCGGGAGGGGCCCCGGCAGCTGCCCTCCAAGCAGGGTAGCCGGGCGCACGGGCTGGCCCCATTGCTGCCTGGGACAAGGGCGATGCTGGCTGGCCTGGCCAACCTGGAGCACGCCCATCCCACCTGGGAGACCCCTGGGGCAGGTGGGGGTGGGGAGGCGGTAGGGGAGGACCTCGAAGGGACAGGGGGACTTTCTAGTTCCAGGTACTTTGCAGAGGGACTTACATGCTCGGGACAAAATAGTTGGCGTCAGCCAGGTTTGCAAGTGGGCACTGCGGGAGTGCAGACCCCCAGAGAGCAGAAGCCGCTGAGTCTGGAACGGGGGATGGGGCGGCAGTGCCCCTTCCCCCTCAGCCTGGCCCCGTGGACAGTCTGGTGGTCCCCTTGTGCCTCAAGTCCCACTGGCTCTCACGTGTGGAACTCCCAGCAAAGCTCCCCTTGTGGGCAGATGGCACTATTCCTGATAAAACTTTATCCTCCGGTGCATGTCCCTGGGTGCACGGGGTATGCTGGCCATCTCTTCGGGGTGTACCAGGGCGAGCCCCCTCCCCCGCTCCTCCGCCTGGGATTTTTCTGGTACCGTTCCAACCTCAGGGGGGTCGGAAACCACCCTGAAATGGAGGAGTAGCTGGGCGTATCTCCGCCCCCCGCCCCCTCCCTTCTCCAGGTCCTGAGGCTTCCCCACGTTTCTGCCTTGAAACTGAGACCTGACACTCAGCCCTGAGTCCGACCTGGGGCTTTTGAAAAGAAGAAAAGAGAAAGTACAAATGCTAGATCGTTTCTAAGGTGATTCCCAACCTCTTCAAAAAGAGAACCCCAGGCGGTGGCCATCTCCAGCAGATTTCTGCCACCCCTTCCTACTCCGGGATCCACCCCAGAGCTCTCACTTAGCCCCCCTGGTTACTCCTTCCCCGCCCCCGCCCCCGCCCCGCCATGGCTCTGTGGCTCCTTTGCAGGGGGCACCAGTCTGTCCTGGGCAGACGTCCTGCATTCGGACGCACAGCCCAACCAACTGTCTCCAAGGGACAGGGGTTGTCTTCAGGGAGGCTTTATAAAATATGGGGACCATGGGATCCTCCAGAGTCTGAGACAGACCTTCCAGAGATGCTTTGGTAAACCAGGGGAACTGAGGCAGAGTGGGGCTGGGGGTGGAGTGGGGGTGTCTCACAGCCACATGCAGCAGGTGGTGGTCACAAGTCTCCAGCACAGAGCACCAGGCTCCCCGCTGGCTGCCTCGGCTTCGGGGCAGGCGCCTGAGGCGGCCCTCGGCCCGGGGGATGCCAGCTTGTAGGGCTGGGGAAGGGTCCTGGGAGGGGGATCCTGCTCACAGAGGCCCTGGGCTGAGGTTCCGTAAGACCTGGCACCTGTCTGACCTCGTGCAGAAATGCACCGGGGGCAAGAGCAGGGCAAGTCTTCAGCTTCAAAAGCCGCTTGCTGCTTCGGGGCCAGGACAAGTTCGAACCTTGTTCCAGGAAGACCCCAAGGGGCTCCTCTTCAGAGGCACGTTCTTGTCCCTCGGTGGGAACCGTCACCTGAGCTACTTCCTGTGTGGGGGACAGGGTGGGAGCCGTGGAAAGAGGGCTGTCCGGTCTCACGGCGATGAGCACAGGCAGAGGAACTGATGGGGTTCTCCCCGCCCGGGCGCCCGGGCCACAGGGCACCCACGCGCAGGTGCAGGGGCGGCCTTTGAAACGGCTTGCCGGAACGCCCGCATGTAGAGCAGCCGCAGCGAGCGGGGTAGAGGCAGCAAAGAGGAAACCGAGGGGCCCAGGATGTGACGATCCTCAGCCAGGAAGTAGACTTCTTGCAGTGGGACAAGAAAGGCAGGAGTGGGACGTGGGAGCTGCTGAACGGTCTCGGAGGACAGGCCCTTGTGAGCGGCGAAGCGCCTGAGACGTGAAGGGGCCGTGATACTTGGGGGGAAACCGAGTCACATTATCTCCCAGTATTAGGAGCCCAAACCAGGCCAAGAGGCTCACTCGATATTCCTCCTCCAGAACCCGCGGACCCACTGGAGGGTGTTTGGGAAATCTTTCCATTTTCTAAGTCCCTGTGATCGTTATCAACACTAGTAACTGTGCTGCTGCCCCCCACCAAAGCCTCCCTCCCACGGGGGAAGTGAGACTTACAACATCCGGTCACATATATGATTCTCAATGTGTCCAGTGCCAGGTGAACGGCTGGTCGGCCCCAGTTCTGCCGTGTTGCAGAACCTCGAGAAAGAAGCCTCGTGAGAAAGGTGGGCGGCGAGGAGAAGGCGCAGCCTGGGTGTGGGCAGAGCCGGACAGGACAGGGGGCCGGGGAGGAAGGCAGGAAGCAGCGAGACGGGAGCCACGGGGCTGGACCCCGCACCTCCTGGAGGAAAGCGCTGCCACTTCTCTTCCTGCAACGCCCCCTTGCTTACCCGTGCCCCAAAGTGGTGGCTTTTTCTAATTCAGACAGAGGCCAGGGGGAGCACTCCGTCAGACAGAGGGTGACCCTGGGCCCCCCTCCTTGGAGAGTGGGCAATGCTGAGAGGTGTTAGGTAAGAGGGGACCGTGGTGGAGCAAGAATGACGTGGCAGAAACACCAGTTCGGACAGCGAGTGAGGGGGCCGGGCGGAGGAGCCCCCCCCCCGCCCCCCCTCCCCCCGAGAGTCCAGGCAAGTCCTGACTTGGAGTGCAAGAACGGAGAGGAGGGGCCATCGAGCCCGCAGCTGTCTGGGAGGTCAGGCCTGACCTCCGGGCGGGGCATGCCAGGGCGTCTTCGGGTCGCACAGAGACCGAGGGCGTGGCGCCGACCGCTCTGGAAGCCTCTCGCAGGCAGGGCCAGCTCAAGGGTCATTAGTCTTCAGAGATTAATTAGCACAGTGCGTAGACTGTAGCCGTATAATTTCTCACTGTTAGCTTGCTTCACAAATGAATGAACCAACAGGGAACCAGATGCCTCCGTCTTGGGAAGCCCTCCAGGCATGCTCGGCCCCCACAGCCCCTTGGGCATGGGGTTCGGACAGAGTCAGAGTGCCCAGCAGCATGATCTGCCTGCCTGGCCTCTCCCCGGAAGCTTCCTTGAGGACAGTGGCCTTGACTTAAGTACCTAAGGCCTGACGGGCACTCAGTAAGGGCTTGGTGACTGAGTGCATAAGTGACCGACGGTGGGAGAAGGGTCAGATCTGCTTTTAAAAGCCAGGTTTAGGTATGTTGGTGTTGGTGGCTCCCGGTAGAAATGTCCATGTAATGTCCGTGGGACACACACACAGTGGGCCCTCTCTGGGGGGGGATGGGTAAACTCACTCTGAGCGGGAACCGGAAGAGAGAGGCAAAGGAAGAGACGGAGGCTCTGAACGAGCACTCTCGGTTCCTTAAACGTGGATGGCAGACCCGACCCCAGAGCCTGAGCGTCCTTGCAAAAAGTCTCCTTCCCGTGGCCGAGGTCCTTCGTGTGTCCGGCCGAGCAGCACAGGTGGGAAAGAGGCACCTGTCTGGGCGAGCAGGTGAAGGATTTCGCTCGTGACAATTAAACTTCGCTGCTGCTGTTCAAACAGCGAATTTCCCGTTTAGAAGCAGATAGCGAGCCCTTTTCTCGGAGGGGTCTCCAAGTCCTTCCCAGAAATCGTCTGTCACCCACCCGTTCCTCTGGTGTTTACCGATTACCTACCAGACTTCGCGTTTTAATGTCACTAAAAAATTATTGGGCTATCATATCTTTTTATCGCCACAGACTGTCGGTATTATTGATGAGAGAGAGGGAATATATATTGCTGTGTATAATGTGTTCATTGTTGCCTCATTAAATATTTTTGCCTCTGCTGTCCTGGGTCCCACCCTCTCGCTGGGTTGCAGCAGCTGGCTGGAGCCCAGGGGTCATCATCAGGGAGGCAGCGGCCCCCGGCCTGGAGTCTGCAGGCATGGCCAAGTACCCCAGACCCCTGTTGGCTCCCACGCACTCTGTGGGACCCTCAGAGTAGCACGGGCTTCCACTTTGGCTGGACATGGTGACAGGGGACATTGGGGGGCTCTATCACCAGAGGCCCACGGACACATTTCTGGGAGGGAGTCTGGTTTCAGAGCCTGAGCCGCAGCGTGGCCCCTCGAGAGGCGGCCGGAGCCTGGCCCGCACGCTGGATCCGTGGGAACCTGCACACCGCAGCAGCCCAGCAGCGCCGCAATCTTATCAGGGCCTCGGGAGAAAGCCTTTGACTCCAGAGAAACTCGAAGGCAGCGCTGCCTCCCTCCAGGAATAGCTGTAGGGCCCCGTGACCCACCGTGCTGGAGTCACCGGTGGGGAGGGGCACAATGCTCGGGTGGGAGGGAGGGAGGGAGTGGGCTGCCTGGGGGCATAAGCTCCAATGTGACTCTCCCCTGGACGCTAGCTCAGCCTAAGCCCTGAGCAGTAAGGTTTTCATTTGCGTCACAAAAGCCATCATCCACCACCTGTAGGGCCTTCAGGGTGTTCTGCAGACCTTTCTATCTCTCTGCCCGAAAGGGGAGGCAGGGCTGAGTACAGAAACTTCAACCACTCTGAACGCTGTTGCTCCAGGGCCCTCCAGAGCCAGACCAGAGGGAACACCGTCCTCCGATCCCCGTCTTCTGGGCAGTGGTCTCCCGATCTTTTCCCGCTGGGTTTCCTGGGCACCTTTCCCCCGGGACCTGCAGGGAGTGGCTGCTGCAGCTCACCTCTAAGTCCTGCTGGATGGGCCTCACTCTGTTCTAAGGGCAGGGGCTGCCCAGGAGAGCCGAAGTGGGCACGCAGGCCCCCGATTCTGGGAGTGCCCCTCCTTAATGGACCCCAAGGGCCCCCAGGCTCGACCCACTGAGAAGCTGCAGAAAGCAAGCTGGATGTTTCTCTCTGGCAGGGAAGTGAAACCCCTGGGTTGCCCTTTGGGCATGCCCCCAGTTTTGAACCTGCTTGCCTGGCATCGAGGCTGCCCTCCTGGGCCCACCTACCCTCTGGGCATCAGTCACCACCCTGTCCCAGGCTGGATCAGCGACCATTCACGGGCCACCATGCGCCAGCTTTTCGGTTCTGCAGATGCGCACAGAGGGCTTACTGCCTGCCGGGCCCTGGTGACGTGGAGAAGCACAGGTCGCCCTCCAGGAAGAACTCAAGGGTAGCAGGCCGGGCAGATCAGGGGTGGGGCTCACCTGGAGAGAGGCGGGCCCTCGTGCCAGCTGGGCCTCATGGGGGGCTTCCTAAGTCAGAGAGGATTCCTCAGCTGAGTCCCGAGGGTGAGTAGGAGTTGACCAAGCGCAGAAAACCCGGAGGAACATTCCAGCCCGAGGGAGTGACAGGGCAGATCTGCTGGTGCCACAAACCGCCTGGTGTGGGGGCGGGGCCTGTGCGCAGCTCCTTCCCGCGGATGAAGCGGGATGGAGGTACTAGAGGGGAGGGGCCCAGACGCGGGTGCAGAGGAACCGGCGCTGCGCCCACTGACCCAGCGCCCTATAAGGAGCCCTCTTCTGTTTGGGGGGACAGGGTAGACACACACGGGGCCTGACAGAACACACACAGAGTGTCTCGATCAGTGCGCAGGTAGGTGGGAGTTCCACCTCCGCCTCTAATCCGGGGGAGAGAAAGCGCGTCCCCTGCTGGGGACTCCCCCACGGCTCATGTGGCCTCCGGGGGAGGTGCACAGTCCGACCTTAGCTTGAGTCCAGCCCTGGGATGTGGGGCGCTCCGCTCAGGGCCAGCACCTGCCTGCCCACCCGCCTACCGGCACCTGCTGAGGAATCCACGGAGATACGCCCCAGGCGGCAAGGGAACGCCCGCAGTCCAGCTCTCCATAGCCACCCCACAGCCTGCTCCCCCGAGGAGAGGCCCGTGGAAGTAACCCACACACGGAGACCGCCTCTTCCCACCACTGCCTGGGCCTGCAGCCCCCCACCCCCACAGGCACTGTGTGCCCCCAGGGGAGAAACAGCACAGCAGGAAGCCGGCCCTGGAGACCCACTCCCCTGGGGCAGAGGGGGCAGACATGGAAGGAATGCTACAGGACTACATGGTTGGCTGGGTCAAGGCCGGGAGTAATCAGTCCAAACCCGTCTAATTTCTCAAATGAGGACAGGTGAGCCCTAGCCAGTGGCTCAGTGAATTGGAGCGCCATCTCCTGCACCAAAAGTCCGTGGGTTTGATTCCCAATCAGGGAACGTGCCTAGGTTTCGGGCTTGATCCCGGGTAGGGGAAGCATACGGGAGGCAGCTGAGCGATGTCTGTCTCACATCGATGTCCCTCTCTCTCAAATCAATACACATATCTTCGGGTGAGGGTTTTTTAAAAAATATATTTTATTGATTATGCTATTACAGTTGTCCCATTACCCCCCCTTCATCCCCCGGGTGAGGATTTTTTTTAAGAAACGAGGACAGGCGGCTGTAACAGGTCAGGCTGGTGTGCCGCTGTGGCACACGGTGGCTGACACAGCATGAGCCGGCGGGGGGCTCTGCTGCGTGCCACCGTGCCTGCCTCTGGGACCCAGGGGACGAACGGAGCAGGTGCCCTGTGCAGTGTTGTCGGCCATCATGGCAGAGGGAAGGAAAGTTCTGGAGGCCGTGGCGGCTCTGGCCCAGGAGGGTCTGAACAAGCCACGCGCTCCCCTCTGCCACAGAGATGAGGAAGCCAGTCCGGCCGGTGCCGCAGGACGACAGCTAGGAATACTTCGTGGGCATCGTTGGCACCCTGGGGGGCCTTAGGAGACGTCGCCGGGCAGCAGATCTGGGAGCTGGTCTGGAGGGTGGGCTGTGCCTTTTAGCCAAGGGAGCAAGTGCGTGGCGGTCCGCTCGGGGCACCCGCGCTGGCCGTGGCTGGGGGTCCATAAGCCGTGGCGGTGTTTTCGGTGACTTCTAAGGCTCCCCGTGCTTTGGGGCGTGATTAGAAAGGGCGGGCAGGTTGGAGGGGAAGCCCTGGGGGTGCAGATACGCCGCATTTCTATAGGGAACGTACCAGGGAAACACGAACAGAAGCCTTAGGTCCTTCCCGTTTACGGACGACGCTCTGCCCGCCCGAGCCCCACGGGCCCTCTGGGGAAGGCTCCCACTGCTGCTGCTGCGGGAGAAGCTGCAGGAGGTGGGAGTGGAGAGCACAGACCGGGAGCCACATCGCTGGGCCTGCCTCCTGACCTCGCAATGGCCAGCCTGTGACCCCCCGGGGCCCCAGTTTCCCGTCTGTACAGTGGAAACAACAGCAGCACCTGCATGGTGCGGGGCGGGGGGGCGTCATGAGGAGCGAATGAGCTCGTTTGGGTCCAGGACTTAGAGTGACGCCCAGCACACACTAGGTGGGGTGGTTGTCGGTAGAACAAGTAGGGTTTGTAGAGGACAGCGCCCTCCTTTGCTTTGGGCACTGCTTGGATTGGGACCCGGGGTGGACAAGGGGGCGTCTGGAGCTCCCTTCCACCTGGGAGTGTGTGGGGTGCGGTGTGGGCGCGGTCGGTGCACGTGGTGTGCGGAGCTCTGCACACCCGGGCTCTCCTGCGAGTCTGGTCCCTGGGGGCAGGGCTGGAGCCGGACCCACCCAAGTCCAGACCGGGCCTGGGAAACCGAAGCAGCAAACCCAAGCCGTAGCTCCCAGGCAGCCGGGGCCTGGCTGGATCCACGCACGTCCAAGAAAGGCAGGGAGGAGAGCAGATGCCAGTGAGCTGTGTGGCTTCTCCCTGCGGAGCCACGGCAGGAGCTGGCGGGAAAGGGGACGGACAGCATCTGACCAAGCCCACCCCGACGAAGCGCTTGCCTACCTGTGTCCCTCTCCCCGAAGCTGGATTAATTCTTCCGTGACCGGTCCTTGCCCTTCCCACCTGCAGGGAGGCCTGGGCAGGGGGGATTCTGAGACAGCTGCGGGAGCACAGACCCTCTCCGCTGACCCCCACCCCGAGCGTCCAGCCAGGGTTTCACGCTGAGTGCTTTCGCTCGCCAGCAGAGCCGTTCTGATCTCTCAGTCCCACTACTTGTGTTATGGAGGATTTTTGGGCAGATGAACTCAGCAGGTCAAGCCGCCTTGCCCACGGGTAGCTGTGGGCGGTTCAGGTCCCAGATCTTTCTTGAGTGGGGTCTCCAGGGGCAGCAACAGGGCCCTGTGCTTGGCCTTGGCTTGCTAAACAAGTTTTTTAAGGTTTTATTTACTTATTCCTAGAGAGAGGGGAAGGAAGGGAGAAAGAGGGAGAGAAACATTGATGCGTGGTTGCCTCTTGTGCGCCCTCTACTGGGGACCTGGCCCGCAACCCTGGCACGTGCCCCGACGGGGAATCGAACCAGTCAGCCCCTTGTTTCATAGGCCGGTACTCAATCCACTGAGCCACACACCAGCCAGGGCTTGCTAAACACTTCTGTTAATGACTTGGTTGAAAAACAGAAAGACTCCAGATGACCCACAGCTGGGATAGTTAATACGCTACATGACATATTCAAGTTCAAGTGATTTGTATGAGGAGGGGCGCTGGGCCAAAGCCAACATCATGACACTAAACAGGGACGAATGTGAAGTCCCACGCCGGTGTAGGACAGGGCTGGCTTGGACCAGCACATCCGCCTGTCCAGTCGCTCCACAAACACGCACGGGGCCTACCGGATGGGTTCTAGGAGGAAGTCGGACAGGGAGGTGGCATCTCTGTGGCTGAAGGGTTGGCGATGGTGACGGGGGTGATTTGGCATCTCCAAATAAATGCAGGGCATGGGGCATCCTGCGTGGTGAGCAGGCGGCAGCTCAGAGGTGGCCTTGAGGCGGGAAAGGCAACGAAGCTGTGGAATGAATGGAGGGAGGGGTCCCCGGTGTTGGCTGGGGGCTGCCACGTGGGTGGGGCTGAGTCAGAAGGAGACAGCGACTGCATTTTCAAAAGGAAGCTGGAGGAGGGATTTCGCTGGTTTGGGACCAGGAGGGGCTGAGTTTCAGATAAGGCCTTGCAGGACCTTCCAAGCTGGGAATTCAGAACTGGAGGCTGGAGGGGGTTGGGCTGAGACGGGGTCTCTGTATGAGACGCGGGGGGCGGGGGGACGACTGGAGAGCCGGAAAGCTGGGGGAGGACGGCGCTGTGGGTGTTTGTGGAACCCCGGGGCGGCTGAGGACGGCAAAGGAGCACTTGGGTTATACGCAAAGGGTTGGATGTTTACCTGACCACAAATGGAAGGAAGGAAGGAAGGAAGGAAGGAAGGAAGGAAGGAAGGAAGGAAGGAAGGAAGGAAGGAAGGAAGGAAGGGAGGGAGGGAGGAAGCTCAGCCTCAGGCTTTATCTCTATATGGCACAGATGGGGGACTAGCACTTTCTCTCCTGCCCACGTGCCATGTCCCTGTTCCCTAAGTGTCCCTCAAGCTCCAGGAACGGGGCCTTGGGGAAATGGGCCTGACCTCTGAGTGGTCACCTGGAGGCTGGGACGGCAGCCCAGGAGGAAGGAGTGGGAGGAGAGAGCACGGAATTATCGATCCAACAGGCCAAGGTCTTTTGAGGGCTTCCATCAGCTCCGGGAGCCTCGTCAGACCCCTCGGGGACCCATAGCCACACCCCCGGGACAGCCCGAGTGGGGCACGTTCTCCCTGTCGTGGGCATTCGCTGTAGTTTTCAAGTATCAGTTTGTGGCGCAGCTAAGAGTGAGTGTTTGAAGGTAAAATTGTAAAAACGTATCATCCTAATGCAACAACTGTTTTCTTTCTTGCTCACTTGTGATCCTCAGTTTTATCCCCTTAAAAAAAAAGCAACTGGGAGAGAAAGACAGCTCCGCTCCTGGAACTGCTTCATTTCTTCGTGTCCTTGTCCTTTGTAGCCCCAGACGTAATTCTTGCAGAGCTGTAGTCGTAAGGTACGTGCCACTCGGCGCACGACCTCCTCCCTTACTGTGGTTCCCGAGACGGTGCCCTTGACCTTCGGAGTGGCGTGTCCATGCTGCACGTCTGCCTGGTACTCCGTTCCACAACTGCTCACATACCAGTTTCCTTTTTTTTTATTGATTGATTTTTAGAGAAAGAGGGGAAAGGTGGGGAGAGAGAGGAGAACATTGCTTTGTTTTCGTTCTCCTTAGTGATACACTGGTTGGTCGTTTCTTGTTACGTGCTCCGACCGGGAATTGAACCTGCGACCTGGGCGCATGGAACGATGCTCTAACCACCTGAGCTCCCCAGCCAGGGCCGTGCCACCGTTTTCTTAATCGTTTTTCTATTTGGGGGCACGGCATTTGTTTCCACTTTCTTCTCATTATAAATAACTTAGCTATAAACAGCCCGTGCGTTCTTTTTCCCCTTCTTCTTCTTTTGAATTATTTCTCTGGCAGCAATTCCCAGGAGTGGAATTATTAGGCCAAAGGATCTGGATGTTGTTACGGTTCTCAGTGAAGGCTGCCAAATCGGCCCGGCCTTCCCTCCGCAGAGGCTCGCCCTACCTGGCGCGAGCAGAGTGCAGCCGTGCCTGGAAGGGAGTGCGAGGTGACAGCCACCGTGCAGCCGGACCCTCCCGGGGCCCTGCTGCAGGTCCCCCCCACCGGCAGGGGAGGGAAGGGGGCAGGAAAAGGGTGTGGACACCCTGGGAAATGAAGCAATCATCTGGCACTTCCTGCGGGAGCAGACGCGGACAGGGGAAGTGACATGAGGGTGGGGCAGGGGGCACAGAGTAGAGTGGGCCTGGGGACACCAGGGGCCTCCCCCACGCCTCACAGGTGGAGGCAGAACCCCTGGAGTGGTAGCCCTGGCTTCTGGGGAGCCCCGGGTGGGCCCCTAGGCTGTCCCGCTCAGTCCCGGGCAGGAGGGGGCTGGGTCAGTTCCCTCACAGGCTCGCTGTGCCCACTGTTCTCAGGTCGGTGCTGGGAGTCTGGACAGGAAGGGGGGCGGACGTGGACCCAGCCTGCAGGGACCCCGCAGTGCAGTGAGGGAGTTGGGAGGGTGACAGGTGAGGACCACAGCTGGAGCCAGCGTTCTGCTGCACCTGAGCTCCGGACGCAGGTCCAGCAGACTCACCCCAGGGCTCAGCCCCACGGCGGGGGCAGGACCTAAGGGGCTGACCGGGAAGCTGTGTCTGTCCACAGCGCAGTTCCACCTCCGGCCGGAGAGGCATTCGGCCGGTGAGATGGCGGGGCAGTCAAAGCTCGGGAAAGCCACCTCTCTGTGTCACCACTCATTTTATTCTCTGAGCAGAGGGCCGGGGGCGGGGGTTGAGGAGACATGTGATCAGATCCCCCTTAGAAAGTCTGAGGGGGCTGCGGCTCAGAGAGCGGACTGGAGAGGTGTGTCCCGGAGGTGCCAGGCCAGGCAGGCTGGGCTGCTGGGGGGACACTGCCTGCAGGTCAGGGAGGGGCGTGTGACAGGGGGCGCCCTTCCTTGGACACTGGGTGCTTTCTCCCTGAGGCCTGGCTGGGGACTAAGGGAAGGAGCAGCGTGGTTCTGGGGGGCCTGGGTCCCGGGGTGGGGGGATGCCCAGGCGTGGCCGTAGCATCTAAGGGGAGGCACTCCTGGGACTGGCTTCTCATCCATGATGAAGAACGGCCCCCATGGCTCCTGGGTGCCTGTGCAGGCACATCACGGGTGTGGGGTGTGTTGGGGGACAGCCAGGTGCCCCTGGAAGAAGCCAGGCGTCCCTGGAAGAAGCCAGGCACAGCCGCTTGGGAGGCCGGGGCTCCAGACCCAGTCCTGTCGCTCCACTGCAGCGGGGTCCTGCCTCAGCAGCCCGGGACTCAGGCCTCATGGGGTGGTAATTCCATCCATGCTGGGCTTACTGGGAGGATTAAGTGAGATAAGGTTCCCAGTCACGGGCCTGGAAGAGGAATAAAGGGCTCCCCAGATGCAAGGCCTCGTCACCTCTGTGTTTTGGAAAATGCAGGGGACTATCTGGCAGTGACTGGGTCCCTCAGAGAGGAGCCGGCACTCTGGAGCCTGGGTGGTGGCCGGGGGGGTGGGGGGGTGCACAGGGCGGGCACCCTCGCCAGGGCCTCTGCTTCCTCCTCTTGCAGCGGCTTCCCTTTGAAGCTCGGAGCAGCTGCTGCTGAGGACGGCCCAGGTTGGGCCGCCCTGATCGCCCTGCTCAGAGGCCGGGGCCTGTTTGAAGCCACAAAGAGGAAACTAGTGTTGGGCGGGCAGGACTTCCTGACTCGTGAGTGTTCGGGTCTGGCCTGACCCCCCAGGGGCCCACCAGGCGGCCCGGGGTCAGGAGGAGGGACCTGCCATCCACACCAGGGAGTCCCTCCAGCCTGGGGCCTGACTGTTCCAGCCACAGTCAAGGGCAACATTGAGGAGCTAGAGGGGCTCTGAGTCTGCCCAGGGGAGTGTTGCAGTTTCCGAAACAAAAGCACCAGCTGAGAACAGTGGGGAGGCCAGTGTGCCTGCCCAGCCTGCGGCTCCGTGCGACCTTGGGCATGTCCACAGAGGAGGGCAGAGGATGTGAGGCGCTTTCACCTTGACCCCGTGCCACGAACTTGAGTGCACGTGGTACGATGGGGTGCGGGGACGTGGGGGCAGCCCCAGAGGCAGCCTCCCTAGGCTGGTTCAGCACCCACACCGGTGGTCCCAGGCTGCCGTAAAAAAGGGGCTTAAACCACAGAGATGCCGTTCCTCACGGATCTGGGGTGACGTCCCGGATCAGGGTGTCTGTTGGTGGGGTGGGCGTCTCCACAGGGTCTTCCCTGCCTCCTGATCTCCCCGTCTGACGAGGACGCCAGGTGCGTGGGGTCAGGGCCCCCAGGACCTCCTTTAACTGAATCACCACTTCACCGACCTGCTCTTCAAATACAGCCTCATTCAGAGGTGTGGGGGCGAGAACATCGACACATCTGGGGGGACACGGTGCGGCATACAACAAGCTCCAGACCCAGAGCCTCACGTCCGCAGGAAGCACCTGCCTGTCGCTCTGCACCTGGCTGCTCCTGTCATGCCTGTCCCCAGGCCACATCCTAGAAAGAGCACCTGGGCACCAGGCATGTGCCACCGTGGGGGCAGCTCCCCGCACAGCTGTCCTCCCTGCCCCGCACCCCCATCCCAGGCACAGCCCCCACCTGTCTTTGTACAGATAAATGCAGGCCCCCTGCCCTGCCCACTGAGAGCAAAGGCCAGGGACCGAGGCCACGGCATTCCCGGCGTGCTGAGCTCATCTCAGCCTCTGTACTGGAGGCTGAGGCTCCGGCCCGTCCCCCTGCCTGGACCTGCCCTCTCTTCCCCGCCGTCCTGCAGGGAGTTCTGTGACTGTGGAGGCCTTACTCCCCAATCACTGTTCCATTTGGGGGTCCCTGTCTACCCAGCCAAGATGAAGGGGTGAGGTCTGGCAGGGACCAGCCACGCCCCCTTGGCCATCGGTTGTGGGGCATGCAGTGGTCGGGGGATGGGGGGCTGAGCCTGTGCCAGGCTTCCCCCCACCCGCCCACCCCACGGTTATTCCCGAGAGCAACTGCGCTCGCTCCTCCCCCTCCCTTATCTGGGGGGTAGCCCAGATGTTTCCTCTCACCCAGACAGCCACCCTCTCCCCCCGGAGGGCGGTGCCCTGCCGCCAGGCCCTGGGAGGCTCCCCACCCCCGCTCCCATCCCCCCGACTCTCCCCTTCCCACGGAGCCTGCGAGTCCCATCTTATCTGGACTCATGAGCCTTGGAGCCAAACAGGAACGGGGCCCCTTTAAAGTCGAAACCTCACCGGGTCAGTCACTGGCGGGGGTTTTCAGCCAAGAGGTAAAAATACAGGCGGCTGGAACCAGGCCTGCGGCCCGGAGAGAGGGACCGGCCAGTGGCTGCCCGGCTGGGCACCCACGTCGTCTGTCTGGTGCTGACAGCGCCCGCCGGCCTTCCGGGCGCATGGCAGGGCGTCGGGGCTGTGTGTCTCCGTGGGTCCCCTCCGTGGGCTGGGAACTCGAGTGTTTGTCACTTGTCACAGGAGCACTGACTGCCTTTGTGGCCTGTAGTTCACTCCTAACTGCTCTCTCAGACCGAACACTCCCGCGGTTTCTGACTTTCCACCTTGATGTGAATGGCGATGCTATAGATAACTTCGTATGATCTGTGTCTTTCTTCCTCATGTCCTTCGTGGATGCTCTAAAAATAGCACGAAGCGGTCCCAAACTGCTGTTACAGGGTCCCAGAGCATCGCCTGGGAAGGGTGGGATTCACCGCCGGGTGATGCTCTCAGCAGTTTTTGAGAGAACGCATTGCCCCGAAATCCGGGCAGCTCAGGTTCTCCTGTCATCAGGGCCGACTCTGCCCGTCCGATGGGCGCGCCGTGTAACCTTGCGGCCCATTGTGTTTCGTTGCTGCCCAGGAAGGTCCCCAAGGCTTCCCAGTCCTAACCTGGGGGCAGCCTCTTCTCCCCTTGCTTTGGGAGGGCGTCTGCTCGATCGAGGCTTCCGGGGGTTTCTTTGGCACGGAGTTCCTAGGGGTGCACGTACTGTGTGAGGTCCCTTAGTGAGCTGCTGCCCGGCTCGGAACCCTGGACGAATGTTAGTGTCACTATGGGGCGTGTTTCTAAACCACGAAACCTGAGCTGGCACCTGGGCTTGCCCAACAGATGGAGACCCCAAGGCCCAGAGCCTTGGTCCAGACACCGGAGCCTTAGGCTTTACCAATGCCAGATGTTATTAAACCAATGAGTATTTTTGCACACCTACTATGTGTTGGCCACTCTGCTCAGAATAGGGGACCACAGAGTCAAAGCTTATGGCACATGCCTTCAAGGGGTTCACCCTCTGGTGAGAAGGACAAACAGCTCAGAGTTGCAAGGGAACTGCTGTGAGAGAGGCCGTGTGGGTGGCTGCCATGACGCTGCCCAGGGGAGAAGCCCATGAAGGCTTCCTGGAGGAGGCAGCAAGCAGCTGGGTCTTGGAGGATGGAGAGCTACCCAGAGGGAGTGAATAAGACCAAGCGTTGGAGGCTGAGCAGGTGGGAAGGCGGAGATGCAGAGGCAGGAACATGCAGAGTGTGTTCGAAGGGCAGTGGGAGGCTCGTGGGAAGAGCGGGGCGTGGAGCTGGACCACCAGGTTGGGTCCCAGCTCCACCGCTGCCTCGTCGCTGCAGGCAAGTCTCTGAGGTCGGGACTGTGGTTCCACCGCCCACGCGCGCGCAATCACAGCGCTTGTCTGGCTGGTGCTTGGGACGTCGTGTCCTCTTCATTAAGCACCAAGCGTGGCGCTAGGCATACAGTGAATGTCCAGTGACCACAGGCTGGTCCGACTGGGAAAGTGTAATCTTTTCGGAAGGAGAGACAGACAAGGGCCTCTTATTCTAGACGCAACGGTGTGATTGTACCGTCGGTCCCACATACAGCAGGTCAGCCACGCAAAGTCATGGCCAGATTCAGACGTGGTTCGGGCAACAGCGGGGAGGATGAATTAGACGGGGGAGAGAGGCAAAGACATCTCTCCTTCCAGTGCGGTGACCACAGTGAGGACGAGGGAGCCAGAGCGACAGGGCTGGGTGGGCCCATCAGGGGCTAGAAGGCAGGGGAGAGAGGGTATGCTGAACGGTCCTCATTCTGCCACCTTCACACCTGCCCCTGTGCTCAGCCAGGTCCTGCAGACCCGCAGTCACGTCCTTCCCCCAGGGGCCTCTCACCCCTGAGATGGGTGCCCCAGGGCCTGACTTCCTGGGACTGGGAGACTGTGGGGAAGAGCCCAAGGGCCCCTTGTTGCCAAAACCAGACTCAGGCTATCCCTGTCCCCCTGGGAATGAGCTCAGCTTCCTCACCCCCTCCCCCACCCCCACACCAGAAATCTGGATCTTGGAGACCTGGCTTCTGCTGGGGGGCCCTTCCTGGCCACGGCCTCGGGTGCCCGTGGGAGCGTGTGGCCCGCAGGACCGCGTGCTCTGCAGGGAGGAAGTGGCTCAAAGCAGATATCACTTTGTTTGTTTTCCCGGTGAAGCAAAAAGGCCATTTTACTCATTTTTCAGGGATTGGGCTGATATTTTTAATTCCTCCAGTTTCCTGCAGTCTGCAGGTGTTTCCTAGGGTGTTGCTGTCAGAAAGGACAGAGTCGTGACGTCATCAGCTTCGTTCCTGCAGCTGCCAAAGAGTGTCCCTGCTCCACCTGGTGTGCCCCCTCAGGTCCCCTCCCTCCCCTGCCCTGTGCTCCCCACACTCACCTGTGGTGGGGGGCAGGGGCCCGCTCCTAATACAGTCGGCACGTGGTACCCTCGGGCACAGTGCAGAGGAGGGAGGCTCTGGCCCGCAGCAAGGACACTCTGGTGGCCGAGGCCCTCGCTGAGGGACGTTAGTGACAGAGCCGCTGGGCAGCTCCAATGCACATACTCTTTACTTTTCTCCCGAAGGACCCTCCTCCCGACCTGGTGTGACGGCGTTGTAGGACAGGCGAGGATGCCCTCAGAGGCTCCAAAGGCACATGATGTGTTCATTTTTACCCCATAAAGCGACTCACAAGCTAAAACTCTGGGGGCACGTCATGTTTCACCTGCTCCAGAGAAGCCCCTGATGGGAGATCCTTCTAGAAAATAAAGCAAGCAGGAAAGCAACATAACCTCTCAGTTTATCTGACAGTCCACGTGGATTTATGCAGCCTTTCATGTGTCTTCTAGAAGGAACGGAACAAGTATTTATTGAATACTTTTGTTACCCGGCTCCCCTTTCAAACGCCCAAGCCACCCCTTTTGTGAGTTGGGAGAT